>JAYMFT010410821.1:0-18260 GCA_038088735.1 Panulirus argus | reverse complement strand
TATATATATATATATATATATATATATATATATATATATATATATATATATATATATATATATTTGTTTATTTATTTCAATCGGCGCGACATCTGAAAGAATTCCTCCCCGAAGCCTCCGCCTTCATCTTGATATATATATACCGGAAGTTAACTTCGTTGTCAAATATAATCTTTTTCCTCCATTTTTTCCTATTCTCTCCCTCGGTCCAGTGGGGTGGAAGGCAGGGGAGAGGGAGTTGAAAGTTTCGTCCGAGAGATTTTAATGGTCGTAAATACAGTTGAAGACAGGAGAGATGTGAGGGGTCCCCCCACCCCCGTCCCCCATGGTCGTGTGGTGTCTTGCGCTGATGGGAGGGGGGAGGGTGAGGGGTTCATGCTTGGCTGGTGCCCTATAGTGTAGGGGGTGGGGGAGGCTTTATGTGGGTAGGGGAGGCGGACGTGGGAGTGGGTAAGAGAGAGAGAGAGAGAGAGAGACCACAGCACTATACTAATTCATGGTAGTTACCACTACCATAAACACCATTCACCATTTTGTATAGTGTCTTTTTGTTGACTGGTGCGATGGTTATTGTTGTTGACTTCTGCATTATATCCAGTGGTCATGTTAACACCATGGCACCATACTTTGTTTGGGGATGAATCATACCATCACCATAACAGCGTCGGAGGTTAGTATGGGAGTTCCATACGTCATAGTGCCTGCGCCACTCCCATACATGTCATGGTGACGTATCTTAAATGGTGTTCCTTTGCATAATCAGGCGCTGTAAGCCCATAGACTTAGTACAAATTCTCCAGTAACATAGCACCATACTACCATAGGAAGCCACAGGGGCCCCAGGCTTCCAGGGAAACACCGTCACCTCGTCTTAGTCTTGTTATTTTACGACTGAATTATTACTGTTGAAAAATATCAGTCTTTTGTGGCTTTTGAGAGAATGGTGGACTTATGTAGATAGACAGAAGACTGAGGGAGGATAAGAAGGAAAGAAGAATAAGGAGGAAGACGAAGGAGGAGGAAGAGAAGAAGGAGCAGGAGGAGGAGTGATCAAGAAGTATGTCGTTCCCACTCCCCCCTCTCCCCTTCCCAACCTCAAGTACCTGGCGAGACGTGCTCAAAACCCGAATCTTTGGGTTTAGTAAAGTGGGTTTAGGTCATAAACCAGAGAGGAGAGCTCTGGCCGGGGAGACCCCCAGCCTTAAGTAAGAGGGTAGAGGAGGGGAGGAGAGGGAGGGGCGGAGGCTTAAGTGGGGGGGGGGGAGCAGTTAGCTAGCTGGCTGCCTGCCACATGTGGCAAACTCTTGGCATCCTGGAAGTGGTCCTCCTCAAGGTAGGAGAGACCGTCCTCGAGCAGAGGGCGTCACTAGGTGTGATGCGGTGAGAGGGAGACGTGTGGTTCCTCTCAGGAGTTGTGGTGTGTAACAACACGACAGGTGTGGGGGGTTGTAGAAGAGTGTGGTGAGGCATCTAGTCTCTAGTGCTAGGCCCTCCACCCTTAACCTGTGTTATAAGCTAAGGTCGACAGCCCCAGGTGCTAGAGCGCCAGTCGCAGTCAACGGACTACACGGGAGCGATGTGCTCTCACCCATACATGATCAAAATCAGTTTCAAAAGGGACTTCAGTCAGAGTGAAAGATGACATTTCATTTACAGACCTAGAAATTTCAAAGGGGAATGTCAGCAATCAGAAGTTATTCAAAACCTGAATATAAGACAAATTTATAATGCAAATTTAGAATCGGTAATGCAAACAAAACTTAGGTTTTCCTTTAGTGTTTGGGAGCATACTTTATAGGGTAAGACTGAGAGCCCCAAGGAATATTGGCCAGCCAGATTGAGCGCCCATAGAAGCGTTAACCAGCCGGGTTGAGCGCCCGTAAGAACATGAGCCAGCCGGGTTGAGCGCCCGTAGGGAACATTCCTCACCATAATCCTCCACCAACCAATGTGGTATATGACTCAGACTTTGTCGGCGGCGGACCGCGTCCCACCAAACCCTCTGGAGGACATGAGTGGAGATCCTGGAGTGGGACACCAACCCTGTAGTACTACACGCAGACTCCCAGCGACGCGGTACGAATTATGGAATAAGGTTTGGTACGTCGTGGTTTGAGGACGTAGATCGATGCTGCAGTAAACGTACACATTCTTGGTTCGATCGTGGGTGCAGGTTGGAACTTAGAGGTCTGTGTCGTGCGCAGGGGTATGGACGAAGGTGACCACTTTGTTATGTATATGAAAACGTGGAGTTTTTCCTATGGTTATACTGATATCCAGGGCAACCCAGAGCCCTGAACTCCGGCTCCACACAGCTCAGAATCCAGTCTTCCTCTCCCCACTCTGGCTGCTCCTTAAACCCCACTCAGCCCGCTCCTTCAGTCCCACTCAGACCACTACCCCAGTTCCACCCAGGCCACAAACCCCCTCACTCAGTCCTATGAGAGCCACATACACACCCCGCCTCTGCAAGTACCTTAAGCTCTCCCGTCTTGGTCCTTCGGCCACCATTCATTCTCTTTCCACCCGTAGTAGCCTCCCCAATACGTATCTGTCTGGCCCTACGCTTTATGAGCTCCCCAGTTCTCTGTTGAGTCAGTTATCATGCCTTTCAGTACCACTTCTCTGCAATCTTCCCACCAGCGCCTTCCTCGAATCCTTCTTCCCAAGCGTAGTAACCCTCCCCGTCTGTGGTAATGTCCCTAGTGCCTGTTACTTAAGCACAGGATCCGTCCATGGTGCAATCTCCCCAGCACCTTTGTCCAACCACAGCAGCCTCCTCAGTCCCGTCCTTGGTAACCTCCCCAGTATTTACGCCCAACCACAGCATCCTCCCCAGAGCCCGTCTGTGGTATAATCTCCCCAACACCTGCGGCCAACCACAGTAGGCTCCCCGTGGCCCCGTCCATGCGCCGCGTGTGTGGTCGGGTGGAAGGTAAGTGGACAGGTCTGGTCCAGCTAAGGCGCCGCCGACCATTCGTCTGGATGTTGTCGGCTCACACGTCTCAGAGGTCGCCTGGACCCGCTGGACGCCCTCGCCCATAACAACACCTCCCATACTTCACGTGAGAGAGCCTTCCAGCGACACTTTCCAGGAGCCTCCGCCTCTCATAATTCACCGGGGAGACTTCAAGGGGCTTTCATCTCCCATACTTCACCTGAAAGAGTCTTCCAGGAGAATGCATCTCCTACATTTCACCCGCGAGACTTTCTACCGTACCTAATCTGACAGAGCCTTCCAGCGACACTTTCCAGGAGCTCCACCTCTCATACTTCGCCCGGAAGACTTCCAGTAACTACCACCACTTATGCTTCAGCTCATATAACCACACTCGCTTCACCCGAGAGTCTCTTCCAGCAGCACTTTTCAGGAATGTCTTTAGATATGCCCAAGTCTTCAACTTTCCCTTAGAAAAGTTGAAAGTTTTCGACTCTTTCTAGGACACTGCGCATTCTCTCCAGATCCTACGACTTTATTTGAAATTCTTAAGCTCTTCACTTTAGACAGATGTTTACGTAATTTCAGAGTCTTTGTATCTTATTCATTTAAGAACTCCATTCCTTCTCAAATGACACTAGATAAGGGGCCCGTGACAGGCTGAAGGACTGAGGAATCTTTAACAACAACATCTTATGTTTACTCAATCCTTTTGTCCTCCTAAAGATGACACAGGCTTCTAGGGGTTCCTACCCCGCTAGGGGAGTGAAGGTTCTGCAGCACCAGTTCTGTAGAAATCACCTTTGAGCCACAGACGTGTGTCCCTAACGATCATGGTTTGCAGACAGACAGATAAGATAATCAGGAAACATGCAATGAGTTGTGAGAAGTGAGAATTCCTCACAATAGGGAACACTGCCACGCACAACACAGCTCTTAAGCATATGTAGAATTGTAAGCATCATCTCAGAGAAGAGAGATGTGTGGGCGGATTGTGTGTGTATTCTTGGACTGCCGGAGTGTCTTTGATACTGCGTCTCACAGAAGATTGATAAGGAAGCTGGATTTCCAGGCTGATGTCGGGAGAACTGCTTAAATGGATTGGGTGTTACCGAATTAGGAGAGGGCAAAGAACATACGCCAGGGTAGCCTTTCACGCTGAGCAAGGGTTATAAATGAGGGTTACCCCAGGGCTCAGTGTTGGCACCGCCAGTGTTCCTGATCCATGTAAATGACTTACCATAAGTTATTGATTCACACCTGAATGTGGTATCTGGTGATACCAGACTTACATACATGAGGTGCATAACAATAGCAAGTATGACACACTGCAAAGAGGCCAGAGTTAAATGCAACAGTGGTCAGACTAATGGATAATGAAATTTAACCTTGATAAATGCCAGGTTATGAAGGTGGGGAAGGATGAGAACACACTAGAGTGTTGCCATTATACTGGTGAAGAAGTGTTACAATGACAGACCTCTGATGGGATCTAGGAGGTGACATTATACCAGGCTTATAACCGAGAAATCACACAAGGAAGATCTTTTAATTAAAGAAGCACTGTATCCAATAGTGTCATAATTGCTGCCGAATTTATAGATATATGTGAAGGTAAGAGAGAAGATCCTGCATATGCCAGAGAAGACAGGGCCACGAGGTCAATGATCATCTTGACACAGACTAGATGTTAGAAGTAAAGATGAAGTAACAGAACCAGGGGAAGAACGGGAAACTGTGGAACGGAACTAGAGGAAGTTACAGGAGACTGTGGAACAGAGTCAGGGGAGGTTATGGGAGAAGGAGGTGGATTGTGGAACAGAGTCAGGGGAGGTTATGGGAGAAAGAGGTGGATGGAGAAGAGGAGGAAGAGCAGGGCTGAGGAGATGGAAGCGGTCGAGGTAGAGTAGGGAGAGTAAAGATTAATGAAGAGAGGTGTTAGAGTGGGTAGGTGAGGAATGTTGTGGTGGGGAGGGAGGGTGTTGTTTTGGGGTAGGTGGGTGGGGAGGGTGTTGGGGAGGCATTATCCCTGGTGTGGCTAAACCCCAGTAATGGCCGCCCCTCAATCCTCTTATGCTGCCCCTCTTACACCGGCACTCGTCTCCCCGCTCCTTACCTTACCTCCCCATTCTCCCATTCCTCCCCGCTGTACTGCCTCCACCCCAATACTGTTCTCTATATTCATCTTTCTTACGCCCTCTCCTACAATCGTCAATCACAAATTCATTCTCCTACCTTATCTGCCATCATTACCGCACCATATGCATACAGCAACGTTCCAGGCCTCCAGTCCTTTATATCACACGTCAACATCAGTGTTTCTGCCACTGGTCGGACCTGCATCTCACTTTCTCCTTGACGTAGATACCTATTCTAAGCAGGTGATTTAGCACAGCCTTGTGGAACCCCACAGCGCATGTTCCTTAAAGGAGTCGCCCCTCAACCTTCCGCAGGAGGCAACAGAGGGTCGAAGCCGTCCCACGGGAGGAGTCCTTCAACGCCTCTTATCCTCAGTCGCATGTTCTCATCATATACCAGGATCTTCCTCAGCTCTGTTACGGACCTACGTCACGGACATCTGCCACGGAGGAGGCGGACAGAACTCTACTACGCGACCCAAGTTCCCTGTACTATGCGGGTGACCCCAGGACAGCAGCCTGCTGCCAACACTGCCCCTAAACTACGCACCAGACATTCCCTTCCCCTCAGCAGGGACCGTGAACATGGACATCTCTGCGCCGACGACGCCATATGTATAGTAGCCCCAGACAATACACTCCCCAGACACACCCATCTCGTACAGTCAGAGGTATCCAGAACCAACAGCTTCCAGTTGGACTGGAAAAGAAGGCACTTAAATAAATGCACCATTGTGACGCTGGGGGGGGGGGAGAAGAGAACCTTTTCGGTATATCAGTGCGCTTTATATTTATCTTCCATTTCTCGGCTTTACCTTCCACTATTTCCTCTTCCTCCCATTATATATATGAAATCTGGAGCGACTTCCGTCATTTATAAGTACCACTCCATTGTTCTCCGTTGGTACTCCGATGATCTTGAAATATGTCCACGTAACTCTTGCCTCTGGTTCGGTCAGAAGGGACTGGGAGCTGGAGCGCGTAGTCCTTGCTTCAGGCTGGGTCGCCTTACGACCTCGCATCCAGCGATGTTTCCTGTTCTTTACTGAGGGTTTAAAGAGATGTTTAAGTCCGGCCGGTTCCCGCCACACACACACACACACACACACACCGCCCGCGCAAACTTCACGGGAACGTAAATCCCTCATTATATGACCTGAGGGTCTTTATAAACGCAGGAATACGGCCGCGGGATGAGGATGTATTTTGTGAACGTAATCCCGCCATGTAGACCAGAATATCTTAACGCGGCGGCGGCGGGAGCTGAGCCGATGGAGTGTCGTCTCACGTCTCTTTAAAGAGACTCTCTCAAAGTGGCGCCATACCCCCGCGCGCCCAGACGTGACCGGAGGATCAAAAGAGCATCCATTAAGTCGATTAGATGTTAATCACACTTATTTTCTACTTACGAGAATAAAACTGACGTTATATACGTGTTGCGTGAAGAGTGACGCCACGTCTTGGAATCGTATATATCCCCCTCGGGTGAGGCGCAGGGGGGTGTGTGGGGGGAGTGGTAGGATTTGAAAAGCCGACTTAACAGCTGCACTCGGGTTAAAACCGTATTACGAACGGCGCCGCTTACTTGATAAAGTGGTGCCATTAATATCATATAATTTCCCAACTCTGCAGCTTCTGATTGCGCTTTACACAGCCGTAAGAAACTAGTTTAACCATAAAAACTCGGAGTGTATGACGCCATGGGCTCGGTGGAGCGAGGGTGGCGTACAAAGCGTGGCGAAGTGTGGAGGGCGACTCTCGTATATATCTTCTTGGTCCGGACGACCGCCTCCCCTGCTGGAGCTGCCCAAGGTGTTGTCCAGGCCGGCTCCCAGGGGCCTGGGCCGTGCCTCCAGACTACTCCGTGGGATTACTCCTGCCTTTACCACCACTGACACTACCACTTGTGTGGGTATGTGTGTGTGTGTGTGTGTGTATGTGTACAGAGGGAAGAGGACGCGATGTACGACGAGTTCATGACGACCACACGTATGTGTTACGACCTAAATGTTTGCGTCTTTGTGTACAGTATTTTTTACCCTCCCCCAGTCACTTCTTTCAGCTGTTGGTAATACTGATAAGCAACCGCCCCTAGTATCGTTGGTAACGCTGATGCCCAGAACCTGAGGATGGTGTTGGTAACATTGTTAAGTCACCCCTGAAGGCGGGGTTTGGCAACACCGACACCCAACCCATGTAATACCTTTCCCCGTGTAAATCTAATTAGAACCGTAAACAAATGTGTTAAGAATTTTGATGTGAAACAGCAATAGCTGAACACCTTGAACAAGACAGCTACACTTGGGCACAGTGGCCTAACCTCTGACTTGACGCTAAAGGTCAAAGGCCAGACCATCATTTTCCAGTCACCGTCTTGCTCAATGGTCGTCTCATCACGGTGAAGAGTCGTACAGACGTACTCAAGAGGTTAACTATCAGTAGGTGTCGTCTTCTTATTCTAACATGCTCAAGAGTCGTGGTCAGGGGTCGTGCCTTCATGCTCAGGGGTCGTTCATGACTAATATTCAGTAAAAAGAATGTGATGCACGTCTTTAAATATATCTAACTTTTTAGGGCTGGCTGGGCACCACATACATCTACAGACGGAGGGACCGCACCTTGTTCCGTAGCTGTATACAGTACTTCGCCTTTTTACGTCAGTAGGTGGATGTGTGTGTGTGTGTATACAAGGTCTCCTCTCCTGCAGAGTCGACACTCGTCTCTCTTAATTTCTGGCTGCCGTCAACGCTTGGCGTCACGCCCTCATACACCACAATGGCAACTGGTTAAGACTGTGAAATGAGTCAGTAGGGGAAGGACGCCACATGGGCAGTCCGACTCTGGGCTCGAACCAGTGACCTTTGAGTGACGAGACGAGTGCTCTTACCATACGACTACAACCTCCCATAGGAGTGAAGGACTTGAAAGATGTCCTGCACAGATTTGATGACCTTACAGTCTAGTGCACAGACCCCAGATGAACCGAAAGACTAGTGCACAGACTCCTGATGACCCTACAGACTAGTGCACAGACCCCTGGTGACCCTACAGACTAGTGCACAGACCCCTGGTGACCCTACAGACTGGTGCACTGACCCCTGGTGACCCCATAGACTGGTGTAGTCACCCCTCACTAGCCCTGCCACCCGCGATTCAACAAAGTGTAAATACCATATCCGGGACACACCTCTCTCCACTGTCATTAGCTTCGTCCCAACACTGAGGGGCGTGTCGGTGCTTTGGTGGCTTGGGCGTCGGGATGGGGGGGCGTTGGCGAAGGATTTTTGGAAGAGACCAAGGCTTTGGAGTGGAGTTGGTGTTGGAGTGGAGTTGGTGGTGTAGAGGAGAGTAGATTACCTGATGTGCCACCTGGTGAAGGAGGGGAAGAGATGTGGGTGGTCACATAGTCCCCTCTGGTGCCACATTCGTGTATGATGGAAAGTGAAGCTCAGGCTGGGAACACTGGGATAAAATCGAGCCTCCCGTTCACCTCTTCCCGTCCACATCCTTGAGCATGACACAAATGAGGGACAATCGAACCCGCCTCTCCCTCACCCCAGTACACTCCCTAAACGGGATACAGGTGAGAGCAGGTGAGGGGGGGGGTGGGGGGTCCCGCCTGGGCTGAGCCAACAGGTGCGTCGCCAAGTACTAATGGTCCTGATGATCCCGGGCCAACCGCCTCGTTTGCTGGCCCACGCCCACCCCTGATCCCTCGAGCTGATCCGAGAGGTGCGGAGAATACCAATCGGTCACAGGAATAGCGCGGCAGCTCCCGGCTGGTTAACAAGAGGGTTAACGAGGAATAGAGAGAGAGAGAGACTGGGTCACCGGAGAAAGTCTGGCCCTGGGACGTATAGGATTGGAAGGGAAGGCGGCATTCGCCGTCGACTCCCAGCTGCGAGAAATGACAATGAAGTGGACGAGAAGGTTGGCAGCGGTACGGGAGGTTGGAGACAGCGCCCCACTTTCCCAGTAACCCCACCAGTATCGTCCCCAGCGGCAGCAGCGGCGGGTGGAGCACCTGGCCTATGGTGATGGAAAGCCAGGGTTGGGCACCACGCCCTCGTCTGATAACCCGCGAGGAATCCTCGGGTTTTAAATTGTATTGACCTCTGAACTATAATGACTCGCAGGTCAGGCGGGGTCAGGGCCTGCGACGTGACCTGTGCCAGGTCACAGGGTTCACCGGGAACCTATTACACTAGGATAAACGGAGATGGTAATGGTGTACTGATCTGTTTGTCGGGGTGGCACAGTCTTGGGCGCACTCACAACAGTAAACATGCGGCCATCTTGATCTTGACTTTCCCATTCCTGTGTGTATATCCATTTTCTTTTTCATTTAAAGCCATGTTTTGTGTTCTCATGATATATAATCTATATATTTTATATTCTTTCAGGCAGATGGGTTCGTAAATTTTGATCTGTAACTTTTCTTTCGCGTATTCCATATATTTTTTTCAGTCATTCAGTTATCCATTGCCATTTCTACTGTCTCCAGTGTTTCAGCAGATTTGACTGTATTGTAGTTCCAGCCATTCGCTATTTCAAACTCTTTATCTCCATCTTAAACTGTTAGTCTGTATACCTTCTGCTTTCCCTCCTGTTCTTTAGCTGTCTAAAGTTTCTTCAGTCATCTGCCTCCGCTGTTTCTTTCCCATGCTTTCACGATCCTTACATCATCCTGTATCCAACTGTATTCATAAATTTCTTAAAATCACTAATATTTGTGGCTCACAAAACTTATGATTCCTTTTCCTCTTTTTTCTGTGATTCTGCGGTTTTCTATTAGAACTCAAAAGTAATCTTACAGAACCTGTGATACTTTAATTTAAATAGTGTGGGAGGATGTCTCTCCTTTTCTATGTCAACGTGATTTATCATAGGGTACCATTAATTTTAGAAAGAAAAGGGAGGTACTGTTACAGAAAATGCCATAATTATTACGTTGGAGGGGTAAGTTATTCATTTTTTATGTTTCTTCTACGTCGCAAAATACTTCTTAGCTTTATTTAAGGATGTTGCGTGGCCATAAAACACTTGTCAATTTAAGATTTGCTAGAACATTTTATGGTTTTATAATTCTTGTGATATTTATCGTTTAGATTCTTACGCACCCCTCAGATTGCACCTCTGCTAGGAAACCTAGCAAAATAGCCTTTGATCTCGGTAGGTTTAGCTTATTAAGACATAAGATGATTATATGTGGTTAAAGAATCAGATGGTAAGTGAAGAATAAGGTGTCCGAACTTAAAGAGGTTCCCGCTGAGTCTGAGCCCATCTTTATCAGAAATTTCCTTACAGCTGTTTCCATGTGGATGTCATTTATAGATATGTTTCTCTTTGTCTCATTTTGCCGAACATCATTCGACACTCAGAAATACAGAATGCACTCTTCAAAATGGCTTGATTTATTGTGGATGACGTAAGATAGCTATAAAAGAAAGGGAAATGGCATTTTATACCGAGGTGTCGATACTGGCATTTTAATTCCTATTCATCTCAGTATATTTGCGTTTCATATTTTCTAGCTTTCATTGAGGAAGTGGTTCAAGACGAGCGGATGATATGGGTGCATAAAGGAGTGGGTGGGTGGGGCAGAGCACTAGAGAATGAGCCCAAGGGAGCCATAACAGCCCGCACAGCTGACCGACCTACTGACTGACTCATTTCTGTCATGCAGGTGTTCATTCCATGTGCATAGATAGGAAGAAAAAACAAACCTGCAGTAAAACAGCTATTTTGAGCCTCATCCAACAGCAGCAAGTAGAGACAGAACAGTGTAGAGCTCATAAAACGTGACTAAGTCGTATTTGATTTTGATTCTGATTGTTCACGGTAAGAAGCATATAAAAGATTCTTGATTCGTATATATATATATATATATATATATATATATATATATATATTATCCTATTTAGGCTTTCAGAATCTTCACGTTTCTCTACGTGAGGTATGCTATATATGGCCAAGATTTTTTCCTTTTTTAAATCATCAAAGAATGTTTGTTTGTTTACATTTGTCTTGCAGGGTGAGACTGTATTAGAAGGAGGGAGGAGAGATATGGGAAGACAGTAAGTAATCATATACGTGTATGGGAAGTGAGTAGTGACTAACATTTCCGAAGCTTGAGCAACGAGGAGACTTTGGTAAGGCCAGACCCCAGAGGACGTCAACATGAGTCGCCATATTTCTCAAAATAGTCTCATGTTGTTTATACTCATTATTTTTGTAAATCTTTTAAAACCTTCAGGATTATATAGCTAACTTGAGCTGACGCTTTAGTTCCCACTTAAATTCACTCTCGCACTATTAATTTCAGTTGGTCACTTCCGCGGCTTCACTGGTTTCGAAACACGCTGATATATTGACCCTTCAGGTGTGATTTATTGCCACAACATCACTTGGGGAAAGCTCGGTTACTGACCTTTTTTTTTTTATATGGATTCAGGTGTTGGAGGACACGTGGAGGGATTTCCACTAAGGGATTAACGTGTATGTATCAACGGTGCCAGAATAATCCCTCAAAAGCTGATAATCTTCACCATTACACCTGGATTTTCTAGATTAATTTGAAGAATTCTTATCAAATTTGTTGTTCCAAATCTTCGACCTTCGCATACCGACGTGACATTCTTCGAGAGGAACAGCTGTACGGATGCGCTTTGAACAAACAAGACATCATATTTCTTGCTTTGTATATATGCACTAGTTCTAGAGCAGTCTCTATAAAGCTTAGATATTGCTCCTACGTTGTCTACATCGTGTGAAGGGGGAGGGACATCAAAGAAAAAACATGACAGAGCAGTTTTTGAGAATTCGTATAGTCTGTATAGTCTTTATTTAGTCTTAATAATTATAATGGTGTTGAGGCGGATTTTAAATGGCACAGCACCAATTACATGGATACGTTAGCATTTTATCAGCATTTTCTCACCTACTGATACTAATCTGAGATGGACAAAAATAACATTACCAAATGAAACCCAAGACCAGTGATGTCGTGTCTCCGAATGGTATACATTACGATATCATTTGGGAAAAAAGTTAACTTGACTTCAATTCAGTCATAAATATCAGAGAATTATTAGCCAATTAACCATTGTAAATAAGTGGAGTCATGTGAGCCAACAAAGCTCTCGTAATATAAACTGAGATCAGTGATGTAATAAAGGAATGAAAATGGGCCCAGAATATCGCATTGTAGTCGCATACTATGTGGTTTATTGTTTGAAAACTTTGCTTATGAAGGAATATTGCAAATGCGAGTAGCGATGAAAAACTTAAAACTGGTTTGTTGAAAATTGATGGTAACATTGTGGGTCCCACGTGTATGATTATTCCATATGCACCAATAAGTAATTACAAATCCACAATAACACAGAATACAGATATAATCATACACACATACACAACAAACACACTTAGAAAAGAACACTGCAAAGCTGATAATTGGCCAGAAGCCAGGTTACATTTATTTAGCCACCGCGTTATAAGGTGTTCACATTGAGCCAGTTGGGATTGTAACGATTTAATTCTGGTATCTAAAATATATCCCTCGTTATCAGATATCTTTACATTTACACACGTAAGTCATATAACCTTCAGCCATCTATAATTTATAACCCACTTTTTTCTTATCAGAAGAGACTTTGACCCGGCAGCTCCTGGATTGCAGGTGTAAACACAGTCAAACTGCACTAAGTTTGGCGGGAGTGTTACAAAACCTTTCTCTTGCCTTAAAATACAAAGATGCCCAAGAGACCGTGTCCTTTTGATGAGTCCTTCAGTCCACAGTTGAAAGTTCACATTGGAATGAAGGCAATGGAGTCTGGGGCTATGAAGGAGAAGATGCAGGCGGTGTACGGTACGTCTCTGAGTGAAATTGTCCATACTTCATGGGTCAAAGTTCAAGGGACGTGTATTTGAAGTCATTACATTGGTAATACATTTTCTTGATAACGTGGGAGTAACGGTAAATGGTGAAGGTGTAGATTGGCGACGCCAAAGTAATTCTTCATGTTGGTGAAAGTTACAAACTTTTTGATGTCTAGTTTACCTCCGCATCGTTATCAGCTTTTGATTTTGATCGATTTTGTTCTGGAGGGATATTTTGGTGTGTAGGGAATACATTAACAGTTGGAAACCATGAATTTTAGCACCAAAAATTTTTTGATGATCGTCTATATAACAATAGTGAGGAGTTTATTTATCAAGGAAAGTGTGGTGTGAATTGAAAAGTTGTAAAACAAAATCACAAGAATCATTGAAAACCTTAAATTAAATTCTAGCAGTTGAAATATATGTTGACATTGAACTGTCCAGTAAAAATAGACTATTGGCACTCATTGGCGCCAGATACCAACAAACAGACGACATACCAAGTGGACATGCTTTCCACAGAAGACCAGGTTATTGATGTATTTTTGTTTTTACGGTTTTGCAACTAAGTGAGGTTTTCAAAAGCTCTCTTCATTTTTTATGTCTTATCTATTTTAACATTAATTGGCCTAACAATTTTACTGATGTCTATATCACCTTATTTGCCATTGCTCAGTAAGATGTAATGCTTCAAGACATGCTTTACATATTATTTTTCTTTAATACCACATTAGCATTAAGGAACAATGCCATTCAAAATGTAAATGAAATAGCAAAACGCAGCTAAACTAGATTCTTCCCAATAATGTATTCCTCCGTTCAGAACTCATCTAGACAGTTGGTGTTTACAATCTCTTTGGTAACTTTTTCTAAAGTTATTTATTGAGATTGTTCGACAATGCTAGTATAATGATTGGAGAGTATCATACTAATAGTTACATAGCATGATTTTATGCATTGTTTTTATTGAGCAATATTAGATAAGAGTGAGGGTCATATATATTTGGAAATTTGGGGCTAATTTGTATTAATATAGGTAAAAAACATATAGAAAATCCCTGGAATCTAATAAAAATCTCACTTAACCTCACGTAGTAGCCAAGTTGTATAGGAGTGATACATGAATGGTAAATTGTTATGCTGCTTAGGATCATATGCTGGCTAAGTCTGTCATTTGTTACATTTAGTGGCATTTGGTAATGCACAGACATGATTATGCCAAGTATATTTTGACTAGAAAATAGAACATTAAGATAAGTCTTGGCTGTTATAGAGGTTAGATGAAGTTTTCATTGGTTTTGGTGATTTTTATGAGTGTATTACATACTTTTGCATAATTAACCCACCATATTCCTTGATATGCTTAATCATCACCACTGTCACCTTATTTAATTTCATTTAGTAAAATATGATGCTCTAAATCATGTTCTGCAACTGCTGTTGCATCCTCTAAGCACTACCCTGGCATTGCAGAAAAAACACTCAATATCAAAAGCACCGCTGACTAAACTGGACATTTACCATATGATGAAGCAGAGAGAAAATATATGGTGAAAGAAACAGGAGAAGGACTTATACTAGCCTAATGTAACCTAGTCAGTAGTATTTGTTTCCAAAATGTGAAAATTTTCCATATCTAGCATTGATATTTCTTAATAACTATATTTCCCAATAACTATGACCTGGCATATTTTAAGACTGGTTTTTCACTTTCTCAAAAATTCATAGATTCTTTCCCTTGTCTCTTCTTTTTTCCATTTCATAATTCTTTCTATATTTCAGTTAAGGCGTGGCCTATATGTGGACTTTTGTCCATGACTGGAGCCTTCAACATAAGAAAAAAAAGATAATAGCTAGGGTGAGGGAAAAGAAAAAATGACAAAGTATTTATAGGTTATTCCTGCAGGGTGGCATAAACTTAAGTATAACTGATTTCTTGCTCCCTACACTTCTAATGGTAAATGAGTTATAAAGGGCATAAAAGTAAATGGAATAGCCATATTTCAGTTCATAAGTATTCGTCAAAAACCCTCTGTATTGTTATTAAATATCTCTATTTATGTTTATGATACCTAGTTATAAGTATTGGAATAGCCATATTTCAGTTCATAAGTATTCGTCAAAAACTCTCTGTATTGTTATTAAATATCTCTATTTATGTTTATGATACCTAGTTATAAGTATTCGTCAAAAACTCTCTGTATTGTTATTAAATATCTTTATTTATGTTTATGATACCTAGTACACACTTATAATGACTCTCTGTATTGTTATTAAATATCTCTTATTTATGTTTATGATACCTAGTACGCACTTATAATGATAACAGATTGTAAAAATTAGGAGAAAAATTTCCATTTTTAAAGGAAAGCTAGGCCTTCTTGTGTTATAGTTCGTAAACACCCCTCTCACTGTCATTTAGTTAACTAACCTCACATCACATATTGTCCTCAGGCATTTTATTTCCAGCACATGCACACTCTTCCATTCTTATACATTCGGGGCCTAAGACTCACATCCATGCAACACCTTTAGGACCACTGTACCTTTAGACATACAAATCTTTTTCCTAACAGTCTCAGAATTATCACTCCATAGAGTGTTCTCCAACCCTGTGACTTACATCTACCTCCATACTTCCATCTGCTGCTGTGTCCACTCTCAAATATCTAAAGCTATTATTAGAGCATAACCACTGCAAACTTTTAGAAGTGTCTAAATCATGACAGTTATGAGTTAAGAATTGATCCCTCCTCCTCCTTTGCTCCAGACACACGCAAAGGTAAGTAGATGGCTGTTCACGAGATGGGAAAGAAAGGAGGAGAAAGGTTAACACAGTTTGATGGCAGTTCAAGAGATGGGTCCCCACAAGTTCAGAACACCCATTCCATAATGTGCAAATAGGTAATTACAGAGAAGGAGAGAAATTGGATATCTCCCTTCCATAACAACTATCCTTGGATGTCATACCAGCACATTATTAGATTGTCATGCATAACAGTAACATTTTATGCATAGTGATTCTTCCTAAAACCTGTGTTAACTCCACTTCGGAACTGTAATCATTTATGTCGTTTCATTATTTCAGATCGAACGTTAAGTCTCCTTTACTCTGGTGCTAACAATGTGACAAATAACAATGCTGTAGAAAAAATGGACACCAGCCCAACTACTCAGGTGACCAGCAGCAGCAAGGAGAGAAGCAACCTCCACCAGATGGTTCTCACTTCACGTGGAACTCTTGCTAGATCTCTTCCTACCTCAAAGGTTGGTCTTACAGTAGGTAAATTCTTTAGACAAATAGTATGATAAGGATATGGGTGGTAAAGTTGTAATAGACAGTATGGTATTAGGAAAATTTAGTGAGAAAATCTCTTGTATACGTGTTCAATCAGTATCTCCTCCATATCTCATTACCTTTTATATAAGTTCCTTGTGATTCCTCATATGCTGTACTTGGTGTCATTCCAAGCATGTTTTTTCTTCTTTTCTGTATCAAAGGCTTCACTCATGGATGAAAGTCCACACTGATGCTAGACTTTAAGTGACATATGAGAAAGGGCTAAAGTGACTGAGAAGTAAAGGGAGATAAGGAAGAGTAACGTATAATGTTTCGAGGGATTAGAAATATATGCCTGTTAAAATGGGGCTGGATGTAGTTGTTAGAAAGGCATGAGAAGTTCCAAAGCATAATGGTGTAAGAAAAGAAGCAAGCGACATGAAAACTCACTCTTGAGTTACAAATGGCCACATAATCGTGTGCCTAAAGAGTGAAATTTTTTAGTCTAGTCTGTGCACTTTAGTACCAGTATTGGCTAGATGAAGTGTAGTGAGTAAAGAGACTTATGAGGGATGAGACTGGATAGCTTTAGCATGAATAACCGGAGATGAAAAACAGATCCAGTCTTGAGGGAGTGGTCATGATGGCCTGAAATATGGGTAGGATAGCTGTTTATTAAGAAGGGAAAGTGTACTATATAATTATTAATATTATTAGGCTAGAATATGACCACTGTGTTATAAATTATTGACTTTTGAAGTTACTCTATTTTGTCATCATTCATTATGGGCAATGGTGATATACTCTCTTAACTAACGATTTAAATTTTCCTTTTCTCCAAATCAGAAAGTAATGAGCCAACCACAGCCTCCCAGTTCCTGTGTCAGTTGCCAGACTGTTTCATCTATTCTACCTTCACCATGTAGCTATTGTGAATGCAAACTGTGTGATTCCTGTGCAAGATGTTGCTACTTTTGTGGAGGAATCTTCTGTCTAAAATGCTCACTTACAGTGTAAGTTTAAACCTTTCATTTTTATTTTCTGTATGAAGACATGGATGTACTTTCTTCTCATACATACCACCTTCTGTAATTTCTCTTCACTCCCCTCTAGCCAAACCAGATCTTCCACACATAAACTTTGGTTCATCTCTTCATGTTTTTGCTTTCATCAGTCTCACTCTCCCTTCCAAAATAAAACCATCTGTAATTAAAAGCAGTGACGATAACACATGTGATTTTTTATCTCTATGGATTGCTTTCGTTGAATCCAGCAGCTTTCCTCCTGCATAATATATGTTCATTTCTTTCCAATCCACTTTTTTGTATGCCTTTTTATAAGACCTTGAAAGTTACATACAACTTTTTCTCTTTGCTCTATACTTTTATGTCACTATCTCCACAGAAGCTTGATGTACACATTGTGTATGCTTTCTGAAACCCCCATTTTCACTTTTTTTTTTTTTTTTTTTTTTTTTTTTTTTTTTTTTTCCCCCACCATTTTAGTAATGTCATGCACCTTCCTTAGTATGATCAGTAAGCTGGGTTGCACTGTGCTTGGTGGTCCCCCAGCCAGTGAACCATCAAAGAGACAGAAAGCAGTTTAGTAGCAGGGAGGTTTTTTTAAGGTCAGGAATAGGGGGATACTGAGGCCAGGAACATAGAACACTTTAATGTCAGTGGCATGCAAAGGGAACCAATGAAGGGATTTAAGGTGTACCTCATTACAAGTGCCTGCAATGAGATCTTTTCCACAAGGCAGGCTTGCAAATAGTATGCACTGCTACAAATGTCACTGTTATATAATGAATACATTTTCTTTCATTAGCTTAGACAGCACACTAACTTTCGCCTAATCCGGGCCATCCTATTTATGCCATATATACATACATGCACACATATGCACTGTACATATATATATATATATATATATATACATATCATCATATACATATACACATACATACACATACACACATGTACATATTTAGACTTGCTCGCCCCCATCCACTCCTGATGCC
>JAYMFT010410810.1:0-18260 GCA_038088735.1 Panulirus argus | reverse complement strand
CCCTGACCGCTCAAAACATATATATATGGGTAAAATGAACTGACAGAGCATGTCACCATGAGGTCTGGAGCCTTTGGCATATGAGTCCTGGTAGTTGTCTGTGTGCCTGACTGAAAGTGTGCCTACTTCTAATCCTATGCCTGTGGTGATTTGGATGGGGTGGATTCTGGTGATATCTACTGCTGCTCTTCATGATGGTTATTGTGTATGTATAACCCAAACGGGGAGCAGCAAAAGAAGAAAGTTTCTAGGTGTCAGAGGTCAAAAGCACTGAAAGCAACAGGAGAAAGGCCCTGAGTGGCTCCTCTGAAAAAAGTTATGATGATGCAAAACGTACACCAACCAAACCTGCTATCCTTGCAGTGAATTATCAGATACAGTGATGAGTATTACAAAACTGATGGTGACACCGTGGACAATGTTAATAATGCTGTATATGGAAATGACAGCACGAAGGAAGTTGAAAGGAGTGATTTTGATGTGTCAAAGCCAAATAGACGGCTAGATTTGTGGTGCACAAACCCACACCTTGAGGAACCCATGCTGTCCCCTGATACACAGTCCCAAGGGAAACTAACCCATGCCATGCCCATCTCATTGTAAAGAGTGATAATTTGCAGCCACACATGATGGATTTCCCTAGTACATCAGGTATCACTATCCCTACACAACAACAGCACTCAGATTCATTCAGCTATTTATGACTAGTTTTACTAGTTTTCTGCTGTTGAAACTAGCTTGTATGCTAAACAGACTTTAAGATATAAAACATTTCATATGAAGTGAGTGGGATGATGAGAATATTTATGAATCTACCAAGATTTTGAGACTGACAATAAATAATGATGGTGGGATGGCCTCATATATAACAATTCATTTGTCAAACAGGAACATCATGCCTCAGCCTTCAATGAGTGCATATCTATGAAAAGATATAAGCCACATAAAGATTTTTCACACTTGCAATAACAACGCAATACCTCATAACAATATTAACAGTGATAAGTAAGTGTTAAACTTTGTACATCTCCAACAAGCAACTCAGCCTCAATGAAGGGTTTATTTCTAAAAGGAACCATCTGGTTTTCAAGGTTTGATAATCAAATAAATCAGGCAAATATGGGGTGAAATTTTTACAACATTACTAAGTCTAAGAGTTATTACATTTTCTCTTTCAAACTGTATATAGTGTGGCGCAGCAAAACATATGCATGTTACAGCCAAGAGGAAAGTGCTGAATGATAATGTTCTTTCAATGGATGGACAACTTGTTTAACACTGTTTGGAAAGATAAGAGTTGCTTCTCTGGTTACTGCAGGCCATAATGCAGACACAATAAAAGTAGGAACAGGATTCATAATAGTGATGGGTCAACTTCGGTGGAAACAATAACTGAAAAAACCAAAGGCTGTAAGTGACTTTAATAATCATATGAAAAGAATGGATCATTTTCATAAAATAATAAAGTACTATAATATCACTCAAACTATGTAGATATGGACTAAGAAGATCATTACCTACTTAGTAGAAACGGCTCTTCGTAAAGCATAAGTTTTGTATAAATACTATATAACTGATGTGAAGAAATCTTAAGCATTAAATTTTTAGGAAGAGTTCAGACAGATTTTGATTACAAAGACTAGCCACATTCTGAGGACTCTATCAAGCATGCATCCAATATAGTATTTGAGGTTACCACATCAAATAATCCAGACTCGCCATCATCACCAGCTCCAGAATCCTTTCAAAATACTAAAAGGTAACTTCACCAACAGTGAACAGACACAAGTATGATCAGAAGAAGTAAAGACATTTCCCAGCAAGAAGAAGCTTCATTATGTGGATTCATATAGCAGTCTCATCCAAATTTTGACCATTTGCTGATTATAACCCCAAACTGTCTGAAGGAGTATGTTTTAAGGCCAGCAAGAGAAAAGATATCAAATTCAAAAGTAGGTTCTGTGGCATGGCTGTGTGTATCCCCATGCCCTTCTAAGTAATGGTGCCAGATGAAATATTGGGTGAGGTTGCACTAACCACTAACAAATCCCCTCCACAAATGACATCAAGAAACATCTCCAATGTATATCCACTTCTAAGTCAGTGGAGAGATCAACATAGATGCCCTGCAGGACCTCAATGATGCGTAAAATACAATTATCAGTTAAGGTGGGGGTATAATTAGTGATGGTAATGGTGGTGGTGAAAATGGTGGAAGTTAATGTTAATCATGTTGGAAGTGCAGTGGTGGTGATGCTGGAATGCGAGTTAGTGTCAGGATATTAGAGTAATATTGCAGGTAAAGTTCAGTTTTAGTGATGTTAGTGGCTAGGTTAACATTTTTAGCGAATGATATGACAGGGAAAACTATCTACACTTCTAAAATGTTAAACTAATATATCTCACAGTTACAAAATGGAGAATTTTTTTACATCATTAAGAAAAACAAATACATAATATAAATCTATTTTTTATGTTCACCATTTGATGGGGAATAAATTTTCACACACAATTGTACAAAGAATTATTGTACACCAAAACACATCATGAAAAATTCAAAAATGAGTAACAACAGTCACGTGCCACATACCCCTAGCCTGTACAGATCTGCCTAAATCACCTCAAGGTAAGCAGGCGTGCAAACCCCCTGGAATGTGTGCTATGATTTATATGACTTGCTGTCAGGTTCCCTTGACAAAACTGATCCTAAAATCCAAGAAATTATTAATTATGGCAACTGCTGGGCCCTATGTTGTCCAATATGAAACACTGCAATACTGTGTAAGGCATATATTTACATATATGACTACCACATAACAGTTAGAACTGCACTAAGCATACAAAATGCTTGGTTTGGGTACAAAATTTTCAGACTACAATATGAGACATGTCTTAAAAAAAAAAAAAAAAAAAAATACTATTCAACATAAACCTTTTAAGCATTGGGTATATTTGTGGAAAAATAATTTTTCTTGCTTATGATGGGGATACTGTATGTCTGGTAGTGTAGTAAAGTCACAGAAGTCAGATCACGTGATTTTCATCCTCAATTTCCCTATGGTAGAGGGTGAAGGAATGCAACTTTTGCTCACAGTCCATGTATTTAGTGATATTCCTGCTATTTCTATTCCAGCTGATATTTTTCCTCTACCAGTAACTAAAAATGGGTCCTAAGAAGTTATCCCAGGCAGAAAAGGCCCATATTTTGTTTGGAAGCAAGAAAATGTGTTTACAATTGAGATTTCAGGACGTACTAGGACAGCCAAGTTCATCATATGAACACCTTATGAAAAAGCTCATACACTAAACACAGATATAATTCAAAAGAATATGTTTATCTACTTTTAGATGAGAACAGTGAAAAGCCTTCCTTTGAAAGCAGAGAGCCATGTAGCGACTGGGTTGGAAGCACAAATCCAAAATTGTTACACATTTTTGAAATAGCATAAAAAAGTATGCATCAGCTGCATGAGGACGTTCGGTGAGGGTTTTCATGTATCACAATAATCTATACATGCTTCACATTGATTTATATGAATGAACACCAAATTTTCCCTAAATTTCATAGATTTTTCCTAATACTGGCTTATTCAAAGACACAGGATAAAAAAAAAGTCCCAATCACATTCCCAAAATATATATGTAATCTCAACACCACATCATTACTGAAAAAGAAAGTCTCTTATGTTCCTCAGTTAGATTTGTGGCATCACTAAATTACAACCTTGCCTAAAAAAAAAAGCATATAGTATTACAGTAATTAAGGGGTATAAGAGAGTAAATGTTAAAATTCTATAAAAGTAATGTCAAAATATTACTGATTTTGTTTTGAAATTACATTGTACTTAATGTGTGAACATATCAACACTGGTGGAGTGTGATTTGGATCATTATCCAGTATTTCTTCAATCTATGAAAATAAATACTGGGAAGGCAATGGTGGCATGAGTTCTGAAGGTATGAGATAAATAATATAAGAGTACATTAAATACATGGAAAAATCAACAGTATGTATGAAAACTTCACTTAAAATCCCCTATCATTTGACACTTTACCTTCATTTTCAGTGTTAGTCAAAATATATCAACAACATTGTCATCTACAAGCTGCCTCAACATGATAAAGAACATTTGCAAAAACATTGTATGTCAGTGAAATTCTTTTACTGTTCTTAGTACAAATGATTTTGACCAAGTGAATATAATTTGAATCTTTATCATTTATCCTGTGGTAAAAAAATATAGAGAGGAGAAATATGATGACCTGGAAAAATGTGCAGGAAAAAGTACTTAAAAGATTTCTTGAAATAAATAGAAAACACAAAAACCAATCCTAACTTTTCCTAGCAAATTAAAATTACCTTATACTTTCGAGTTATTTGAAAAGATGTGAATGTTATATAAAGTCATGCACATTCAACTGATGGGAAATGTCTTCTGTGATTGTGGTTGTTAATCATGATAACTTGTTCCAAGTGCATGCAAACAATAGGAAAAAGGAAAGATGATGATTTTGTCTTTGATATACTTCAAGTAAAGTATACCATAATGATGAAAATTACAGTAAGTTTTAATCTCTATATGAAGTTAGCAAGGGTGAAAATTGACTGTTTTCCTTAGTTGAGGTATAAGATACCGGTGCCATTCAATGCCTAACAATAATAACTGTGTCACCTTATCAGGGATTGTTAATAATGATCAGAATTCAATACCCAGAATACAGCCCATGTCTCCATTGCTTCTGATGATGTGTGTGTAGTTTCATTAAGATATTTATTGTGGCAGATTTCGGTAGAATTTGTTACCTTTGGAGACCCATGAATCACACTCCGCAAATCAAATATTCTCTAAATACTAAACTAGAATCCAAATCTAGTTCAATGCATAGTGCAACTGGTAATACATGACCAGATCTAACCAGAAGACAGGACTATCAATTTACCCAAATACACCCAAAACGGCAAGCAATTTCCCCAAATGAAAGCATAATGAACCAAAATGAAGTTATTACGTGCATAAAATATGCTATATTACATCAAAATGATATTACATTATTTAAGTATTAATGGAATCTTTCCTATCACTTGCTACCTAATCGCCATCAAGCAGGTAAGCTTCTGAAATCAAGGCCAGTAACTAGAACTATATAGCATCCTGACTTATGGAGCAAACAGATTATGAGGAAAAGATAACGAAAGTAGTGAACAGAGACACAGTGGGGTTAAAACACAGAAGAACGCATAATGTATAACCTAAAAACCAAACCTCCACAAACCTCACCTTGCAAACAAGTAATGTACTGAACCTACAGGCAAAAACCTAACCACTGTAAACCAACGTAACAGGACATTACGTAACCTATGCTTGTGTAAAGGAACTTCCAATCAGGGAGCAGGTGATATACAGGATTATTTTGTAGACTTTTTTGTATAACAGCACCTTCTAGACGAAATTTAGCCTAAACCATGCAAGCAGTAACTTCATCTTGGTACAATATATTTTCATTTGAGCAAACTGACTTTCACTGGTTAACTCGATGGACCACAGAAGGCTCCGTTCCTCATACCCTCACCTCATTCATCCATAATCCTACATTCTACCCAGATTAACTCAACACAAGCGTACATTAACCAATAATGGCACAACATCCACTATCTCGTGAAGAACTACAATGAACATGACTCAAACCCATGCCATACGTTGGCACCGTATGGTTACTCACCTCTGAAAAGGCTCACCACATCTGACTTGTTGGTCCGCCGTAACATTTCCATTCCACGGTAGCCACCACTAGTTCATCTGGCAGGGTCACTGGGGGCGTCGACTAAGCCAGTGACACGCGACGACCTGACCTGACCATGGTTAGCCGGCGTTATTCCACTAGGCACGCGAGGGGAAACATATTCACCGTACTATTTTTCCCCCCAACTTGCGTTTGTTTGTGGTCCCGAGTTGTTGTTGTCAATACCAGGGCTGCCAACCCTCCCGACCGGCCTGCGAATCCCAGGACCATCCTCACCTCACCTCACAAAACCTGCCCCTTTGCCACTTTTCAAGGGTTTATTTAACGAAAAACTCACTTTACTAACACCCCCTCAAGCCATTTTCAAACCTAATTAACAGTTGTTAATTAGAAGGCATTCTTTTTTTCTGTAACTTGGCAACTCGCATATCAAAAGCGAGATGAGCAATCTCTACACTTTTAATACACTCAAACTTTAGTTTCTAAAGCTTTAGTTTGGCTTAAAAATTATATCAAATTGATTTGTTGATTATATTCATCCTGGCACTGCTCACCAGTCACCCCCTCCTGGGTTAGGACCGCGCCCCTGGCACGTTAAGTTAGAAACTGACACACTTTACCTGAAGCTATTTATCGATCTGACCATACTGGACAAGCTTAGCACAACCTATGTTAAAATAAAGAGGCAAATTCAATCACTAATATCATTTTAGGGAGATATGTTTTAGGCAGAGAAGTAAATTAAGGTATGTCGGTGCATTCCTTTCTCCGTACTGGGAAAAAATTCATTGCGCCTTTGCCTCATTATTATTTAAATATTTTTTCAGATTAATAATTCTGAGCCTTAGTTCAGTTTCTAAGCTCTAAGAAAAGGCTGTTTGCTTTCATCTTTGCCAATCACGATGCAAATCACCAATGAAGAGAGTTTGTATGTCACCAACAATTGCCTTCCCTGCACAACAGCGGCCATTTGAAATTCTTATTAGGCTAACTAATAATTACGGGAGTTTTAAGCCAGAGAACAATGTAAAGCCTCACACATTTGGATAGAAGGACATTGTCTGAAGAGGAAATTGGTGCTTTTAGACACGAGATATTTCTAACTATGAGCACTGAATGAGGATCTGCCAAGATCACAGAAGTTATTTTTAGCTGAAGTTTGAAATACTGATGTTCATGCCACTCGATAGTTTCCCCCCACTTCATTTTGCCTTGTTAGGCTATATCAGTTATTCGTTTTGTCCGTCCATGTATACTTAATTCTGAAGTTGATAATATTTAGGGAAAGCTGAGCGGGCCGGGTAGGTAGGAGCCCTACTGGCTGGGCAGAAATAGAGTGGGGAGGAGATGCACCGTTGACAGGTGTGAATGTATAAAAAAAAAATAGGCTATAAATATTGCATTATTCACTATCTAAACACCAAAAAGTGTGAGTAGAAAAAGTTTGGGTTATATATTTTTATCCCTTACGAGACGCAAAATTCAATTACGTTCATATTTAGTGAGACAGTTCCATCCATCGTTTTTACAATTAAGATCAAAAGTTTATTTTTCGTGGATTATATATTTCTTTTTTGCACCCTAGACTAGTAAATTTACCGTCACTTCTTTTTAACATATAAGATTCTCGGTTGTACGTCTAAAACTAACAATTTTTCCCCTGTTTCAGCAACCACCAACCCTACAATATGATACCAATGTTATACATTAAGCCAGTGTGGCCCAACTAATACAATATTCCTCCACTGTTTAGAGTGTCCTTTACAATAACCCAAGGCCCTGTCACCATTCATTTCTTGGCTGATTTGATGACAGTTTTAGATACTTTCCTTCATTATCAGTGGCGTTAATCCATCAGCTATCAACTGATGGATTTAAAGCATTATTTTTTAAGTGGACCTTTACCGGGTAGGTAAATCATGTAAAAAAAATAAGGACACTTCTCGGAAAGTAGATTACATGGGCAGTAGAACTGCATGTTTGCTCTGAGAGCTGATTTGCTAGTATGGTATAACCCAAGTAAGTCCTTAGCATAGAAAACAAAATGAAACTGAGATAATGGACACGTAAACATACATTTAATTAGCTTAATAAACAAAAAGACGGATCCATTCATCTATTCCTTACATACAAGTTCTCTTCAGGGGCCTGACGAAGCTGGCGTTTTTACTTAGACAAGAGTAGCTGCTGAATTTCCTTGTGAAGTCTTACTACATTTGGATGTTACCAAGTCTGGTGCTACAATGGTACCACGCAGCCTCGCCGCTCTGTTACCGAGAAACTCGTGACGTTAGGTCGTGGGTTCACATGCGCTGTACCCACATGACAGACAAAAAATGTTATACAAATTATCCTCCCAATGAGGGTAATACCAGCATGACTAAGGCGGACGAAATGGATTTGTTTCAAAGAGCTATTATTTGATGATTTCAAAGACTCAGGTATTTAGTCATCAAATGAAATTGTACATGAAGTTATAGCTATGATAACTGATGTACATCTTCCCTATCATGAGAGAGTGATTTGGAGCGGGGAACACTTCTACCCCCTCTCTCTTCTGGCTACGGGCTTGCGATTCTAACATGATTCCACCGCCACTTGTATGGCATCAACTGATCTTGGCAAGAACACCGCAGCTTCGCCACCACCGTTGCTCCCAAGACCATCAGATTTCCCCCACCACAGCCACAGGCATCTATTCCCCCCACGAGCCGTCCCTCCCAACCCTCTCTCTATTCCACATCACCTCACCCTATTTACCGTCCGACCCATATTCCAGTTCTCACACTTCTCTAGCTCCCAGTACCTCCCATTTGCCACTGTAAGGTCGTGCCGCTACCTTGCCCCAGTACGTATGGCTAGTATCGACCCAGTACTCATTCCATATACAGTTCTCATGACCCCCACTATTCCTCTGATTTCCTGAAGGTGTAACTTTGAAGCCTTACACATTCCCCCAGAACATATGGTGTAATTACCCATTTGTCCGGTACGGGGAAGGAGTTCTACACTCGTGGGGGGCCCCATCTCTTGAACATTCTCTACTGTCATTAAAACGTTTTAAATTTATGTACCCTGTCAGCATTAATCATGTTTTTAGTGTCGAGTTTTTGTGTGTTAGTGTGAATATTCCACCCGTGTTGCCCCGTCTCTTAATCTTGAATATATGTACCATGTCTTTACTCTTGTGTATACAAGCATACACACCCCAGCCTAAAGATGGGTACCAAATTATTGACCAGACCCGATGGGAAGGACAAACAGCTGGGATTGGCTGTTGGCCGATTCCCGTGCCCGGGATTCGGACCGATGCGGGTCCAAACTTCAGGCGGGCCCGTGTTGACTCATGTCAGTAGGGCAAAAGTTGTTGATCTTGCACTGTGCTATCTACAGTAGTAGCATACATGATGTACAGATCTGCTTCATGGAATAAATTAATATTTTTTGGCATACTGATGTGATATAAATATAAGTTAGTGATTTAGGAAGGTAATGACACGGACTAGGCTGTTCCAACTGTCATTCAGACATACAAACACACTTATGTTATTCCCTTTGAGGGACTCATAGGGTTAGAGATACAGTAATAATGTATAAAGTTACCATTGCTCCTTAACACCATGCCGATGGCCTCAGTTATGTCCTCTTGAATAAGTGTGTAATTTATTCCAAGGTCTGTTGTGATAACTTCTTTTCTCGACAGCGACCGAGATTTCAGAGGTGGCGCTTCTGTCACCAATGGATTCCATATTGATTACGCCGTAACAGCTGTTGCTCTTCGGATGCCCTTAATTCACATTTGATTACTCGAATATTTTTCCTTTTACGTGTAAAGTTGGTAGTTCTGATAAATTTTGTTTTGGTGTCATTATTGTCTTTAATTCCCTGAATCTCAGGGGAAAGTCTTCTGTGTAGAGTGTAAATGCTGAGAAGCTATTGGTAGCCTTTTCAGGCAATATACCGATTCGTCTCTTGTCTATCTAACTCCTTCCTGGGGCTGTAATCTCTTAATATCTTTAAGGTGGCAGTCCGTAGCTTTGGCATGTCTTTTATCAGTGAGGGACAAGGGACAATCGAGAAGTTTTTCGTCTATTGGAGAATTGTACAGTGTCTCATTGGAGCCAGTTAATCCAAACTTCCCTTTCTCTTATTTGCTTTTAAGTCTCGTTTTCTTCGGATGTGTATTTGAGGAGTGACTTCCGTTTGTTTCTCAATTTGAATGTCATACCCTAGTCTTAAACTGTCTTGTTGTTGCTGAATTTCAAAGGTGTGGCGTTGCCTCGGAAGTTTCTCCATGTGGGAATGAACAACATAATTTATAGGTATATATTAAGAGGTCCTGAGATAATGAGGATGACTCCATACAGTTACTACTGGAGCAATGAACTCCCTAAATCTTTCCACTATAAGGTGTCCTTCCGTCGTACTCCCACCAGCTGGCCCCGTCAGTATCCCCATCAACTGGCCATAGTAAGTGTACCCCCAACAACTACAACAGCTACCATGTCCCTGTCTACCGTAAAACTACAGACTAACCCCATCTAACGTGCCGCAGCAACTGAACCCGTTCACTGTGCTCCCACCAACCAGCCCCTTCAACCGTGCCCCCCGCCCCAACCATCTGGCCACAAATATCGTGCCCCGTCTATCGTACCCCTCGCCATCTCGTCCCAGCTACCGAGCCCCACACCAACTGGCTATATCTACTACACCCCCAGCAAGTGGCCCTCTCTACCACGCCCCACTGAAATCGTCGTGCATGGTGAAGGACCACCTCCAAGGACCTGCTCGAGACTCGCCTTTGAGGGGGACGTTGTGTATGGTGAGAGAAGACCTTCAAGGTCCTGCTCGACTCACCTTTGAGGGGAACATCGTGCATGGTGAAGCAGGAGTCGGACGTGTCCGGGAGCGGTGCCGGAGGGTGTGACCCCTCCTCTAGAGGGGAGGCCAGCAGGCTGGAGTTCCTTTTGGCCAGGGGGTCGTCTCCCCCGCCTCCCTCCACCGTCCATACTCCCCCAGCCTCCCCCTCGTCACCCTCCACAGCCTGCAGCAGGGAAACACTCATCAGCCACAGTGTTGCAGAAGAGCGACGTAAACAGTGTTACAGAACTCACAGTCTGGGATACTAAAGAGTTCTAGAGGACAGTGTTGTATGTGTGTTGCAGGAAACATAGACGAAATCCTGGTTAAGTGTTGGCGGAGATAATGCTGTAAAGAAACAGTGTTACATAATGTGTTAGAGAAAGTTGTATTGCCTGAGATATTGTGATGCAAGCTTTTGTTTTGATCGTGAAATAAAGTTTTACCGTATTTGCGTTGCCCAGTCTATTGCCAAAGTGCAGACGCCTATGACTTAACACAACACATTTCCTCTTGTCCATGGCTATTGGCAAGGCACTGAATTATTGTTGTCATTTCTGTGCCCTCCCCTGAAGATGTGGTAATACACTAAAGCGCTCGTGCGACCCCGTGAGCATTGGTCGTACGACGAGTTGAATGGTGATCCCGACCAACACTGACCACTGCCCTGTTTCTTTGCACTGTTTCAGAGTCACATTATGCAAAGCTTCTCTTTTGGTAAATGCAGGTCAGGTCATCGGGTGTACAGTGAAGGAACAGTCATTACAGAGAAGGAACAGTCTTTATAGTGAAGGAACAGTCATTACAGTGAAGGAGCAGTCAGTACAGTGAAGGAGTAGTCATTACAGTGAAGGAACAGAAGGAGCAGTCAGTACAGTGAAGTAGTCATTACAGTGAAGGAACAGTCTTTATAGTGAAGGAACAGTCATTACAGTGAAGGAGCAGTCAGTACAGTGAAGGAGCAGTCATTACAGTGAAGGAACAGTCATTATAGTGAAGGAACAGTCATTACCATGAAGGAACTGTCATTATAGTGAAGGAACAGTCATTACAGTGAAGGAACAGTCATTACCATGAAGGAACAGTCGTTACCATGAAGGAACAGTCCTTACAGTGAAGGAACAGTCATTACCGTGTAGTAACAGTCACTAACCTGTCCCTGGAGGTGACAGTACGGGAGGCGTGACGTGATTGTGACGGACGGGTGACGCACCTGGTTACAGTAGGCGGCAGCGGCGGTTGTGGTGGTGGTGACGCTATTGCCAAGGTTGGCCGCGCCCTCCGCGGTGGCGGCGCTGCTGGTGCTGCTGCTGGCGAAGGAGGTGGTGAAGGCCGTAGTGGAGGTGGTGGTGGTGGTGAAGGCCGTGGTGGAGGAGGTGGAGGTGGTGGAGTTAGGGTAGAGTGAGAGGCTCCACACGCCGCCCCTTCGTCGCTCGTCCAATCTCTCCTGGGCGCTCTGCCACCCTCGCAGTGCTATACGGGGGGTGATATATATACATATATAGTACCGAACCTCTTAGCAATATTGTCTGTACCACAGCTATGCCACAGAGGCGTCGGTACCGCAGCCCAGGCTGTGTCTAGCCACCAGAGCAACAGACCCAGGGTGTATGCTGTGTGTGTATGCCAGCAACACTACTTGGTGGCGCTACTGTCAACCCAGGGGTAACTTGGTCTAAGGTGAGTCTGCCTTACGATGCTGGTGTGCATACCTACCCACCTAACACCTGCCACATCCATACCTGACGTTGCCACTGTAGGGAAAGTGAAGGTGATTGGCAGGGGTGGGTTGGGCAGCTGTTCCCACACTCCGGCCAATACCAGGCCAATCTGCTACTAGATGTATATTATGAATGAATATGGTAGGAAAAATAAGGTGGAAATGGTAGGGACACAGAATGGAGATGGCAGGAACACACTGGTGATACTAAAGGAGGGAGTGGTTGTGGCGAGGGAGGGCGTAGCAGCCTTCGGCAGGAGGGAACGAGCGAGGGGCCAGAGGGCCCGAATCTGCTACTATATCTAAAGAATTCTTGCCGTTCTTTTGAACATTTGGAACTACTCTTTGTTTTAGCATCATCTCTATATTACTCTAATCCTTCTACGTATACAGCCTTAGCTGCAATGTGAACGGCTACTCTCCACTCTTCCCATACATGGCAGGAACGCATAGGGATGATAGAAAGAAAATGATGGAAGGAAGGAGCAAATAAGTACGAAAAAATACATTAGGGAAGTGGAAGCTGTGTGAGGCGTGGAATGTTGGCTGTGCTGGTGTCGTCTACAATACAGACTGGTTCATAGGGACCAGTCTGAGGTGTGAGGTGGGGGATGGAAGTTCATCAACAGACCAGAGGCTGGGGAGGTGGGGGACATACTATGGTGAGGGTGTTCAGGAGGTACCAGTCTGTGTGAGGGACGCTCCTGGTTTTCTGTGAGTGTATGGAATGAGCACCCTGTTCTCATGATCTACTACTGGTTCACTCGACACAAACACACACACACACACACACACACACACACACACACGTAGTGCTGACGACACCTGTGTTGGGTAGGTGTCGGGGGACCGGTCTTACCTGTACCGCCCGCATCTAGAAGCTCCAAATCAGGCTGGGGCACAGCCAGGAACTGTTCCTTGGTCATGTGCGTCCTGACCTGACCCTTGGGAGGCCCCGTCTCCTCTCCGAGGTCGAGGTCCAGGTTGTCATAGCCCTCCGAGGAGCTGAGATTGACCTTGAGCGGCCAGGCGGGAGCCGGGCGGTGTGCGGTGGCAGCGCTAGCGAGGGTGACCTTGGGAGGGGGAGGGTGACCTGCCCTCCCCTCGGGCGGGGGAGAGCCCTCCCTCTCCCTGGTGAGGGGAGGAGAGAGTGTGTAGACGTGCGAGGCAGGTGCTGTGCTGCTGGGGACTGGGCGGGCCGTGAAGGTGGAAGTGGGCGGCGGGCGGGCCGTGAAGGTGGAGGTTGTGCTAGTGAGGGTGGAGGTGAGCGGCGGGCGGGCTGTGAAGATGGAAGTGTTGGGTCGGTACCTGATGAAGGCGGTGGAGGTGGTGACTGGGGTGTGCGTGGTAAACTGGTTGATGGCGGGGTTGTAGGTGGCGTACGTGGTGATGGTGGGGTTGTGAGCGGTGGTGTGGGCGGCGGGGGCGCGGGTGGTGATGATGTGGGACCGGGAGATGCTGGTCACCAGGCCGCCGGGGCGGGCGCTGGCGAGTCGGCCGGTCGCTGTGGTGCCGATGCCGTAGCGAGGGAAGGCCGGGATGCTGTAGGTGCTGCTGCTGCTGCCGCTGAGGGAGTTGTTGGCGGTAGAGGAGGCGTTGGCGGGCAAGGCACAGGCCATGCCCCTGGTGGCGGAGGAGGGCGAGGCCGTGGTGGGGGAGGGACAGGTGGTAGTGGTAGTGGTGGTGGTGGCGAAGGAGGAGGAGGAGGAGGAGGGATAAGCCGTGATTGAGGTGTGGGTGTCGGCCGCTGGGGCCTCGGAGCCGTACGAGAGAGGCGGCAGAGTGTAACCTGAGGACATGCTGGCCAGGGTGTAGTCCAGGTGCTGCAGGGGCGTGGTGGTGAAGGTAGCCGAGTAGGTGGCCGGGGCACTGGTGGTACTGGTGGTGGTGGAGAGGTGCTGCGGCGCTGGGGTGGACACCCGTCCCACGGTGTAGAAGGTGCCTCGACCAGTCCTGCCGCTCATTGCCCAGCCCCAACACCACAATGCGGGACGCCACACGCCTTCTCCAGCACTCAGGGCGAGCCACACGCCTTCAACGAGCACAGAAGGCGCGCCACACGCCGCCCCCCAGCACCGAGGGCGCGCCACACGCCTCCCCCTAGCACACAGGGGGGGCCACGCTCTTTCTCCAGGACATAGGAACTGTCATATGCCCTCCCACAGCACACAGGATGCACCAGACACCTTCTCTAAGCCCAGGAGGCGTGCCACACGCGCCTCTTTCCTGACGCCAGCACCAACACACGCACCACAGGCTCCTGCACGCTCCTAACAACACCACTCTGAAAGCAATAAAAACATGTGACGAAAGGAATGCGGCGTAGTGAGAGGGTTTACTGCACTGTATGAGTTGCCACACTTACTGCTATACTCTGCTTGTGACACTATTACACCTCACCTTAAATCAAGCTTAGGTAACGGTTTGTACAATAGCAGCACACCCTCAGCCTTAGCCAGGTACCCATTTATTCACTTATCGACCAGCCCCAAGGGTAGGATGAACACCTGAGTTGGGTGTAGGCCGATTGCCACGCCCAGGATTCGAACCCGGGCTAGTCCCCTGGCTACACCGTGGTGCTCATGGTCAGCAACGCTAACCACTACACCACGGAGCTGCTAGTTTTGGAACAACGTACATAAGAGAGGGATTAAAGGTATGCATATAAAGCCATTCTTCCTATTTACCTGACTGCTTTATCAAATAGAGAAGGAAGATTTTAGATTCTGTTATAACCACCTCTGCCCAGTAATTTGAGGGTGGGATGGAAGCTATCTGATTAGGAATGTAACAAACTAAGTCAATATAGCGGCACTGGTCAGCACTACAATGGCAGTCAAGTTCCCTTCCCTGCCCATGTTGCTGCGTTTTCTCTCTGTTCCACGTACACATTGGTTGCTGGCGTTCAGTCCACAAACACCCACTCACCGCCTTACAAATAACACAACGTGTAACTCACACAACAGTTATCTCTAAATCTTCGTACAGTAATCGTTACACGCTACCCTAGCCTTATGGCAAAATCTCGGCATAACTGAGGAAAAATTAAGAGACGTGGCTGTCAACGTAGAACTCTCCCCATAAAGGACAAATGACTAATTGCAAATAGTTAATTATACTCTCACGAGATAGGGTCCCTCGAGTGTAGAACACATTCCCCTTACTGCAGAAATACCTAGGGAGAGAATGTGTTAAACTGCTACTCTAAGCTTTACAGATATACGTAAAATACCCTAACTAGATCTTAAAAACATTATCCAAACTTCTTTCTCTGAGTTAACTGACATATCAATTTACGCAGCAATATTTGGCAAAGTGGGTATAATCTGAACTTTGACCTGATCTTTGACCCAAGGGTACGAGAGTGGCGTGGTCAAGGGTCATACTGTCGTGGAGATGGGTCGCACCATCGTGATCAGTGGGTAACATTCAGACAATTCCCTTCCCCCACACAACATCCTTAACCAAGGAGCATATGCAAATCACATAACAATACAGACAAACATACTATCTGCTTCTTTCTCAGTGATTCAACAATGAAAAAATAATGTATACATTTATTCACTCAATGACACAGACACATCAAATAAAATATGGAGCCACACCCTTTTCCCCAAGCGTAGTATCCGTAGTAACATCACATTGCACACTACAAGGCTAAAAACAAGCGTAACAATAGATACTTACCTTATCATAGATATCCTCATACCAGAAAGAAAAAATATTTAATTATACAGGAAACACTTCCGCCTAAAAGAACTTATACACACAAACTACACACCCAACCTTAGGGCCTGCAATGGCACAACTGAGAACGGGCGATCACTGACAAAAGCCCCGAGTCAAGTTTGTATCTGGCTAAGTAAAGCTTTACACTTACACAATTGCAGAGAAAAACTAAGTTCAATCTCGTTTCACCCCGGCAAATGAAGAATGACTTATTCACTTGTTATAAAGCAATCCATGGTGTTGTTTGTAGCAAATATGATGATGGTGGTTCTACTCGTGAAAAAAAAATCAAATCTTTGCGCTTATCAATTAGAAAGAAATTCTTCTTGAGTCTATAGCTTTGCAAACGGCAGTGATTACAGCAATGTCCAAGTGGACTTATAATACACAAGTTAAGAACAGCAGCTGTAGTTACTACTAGGATTAACGGTAGTAAAGTGGGTAGTGGTTGTTAGCGGCAGTAATAGTGTAATACTGTCATGGTAATGCAGGCAGTCATATCAGTAATGATTTAAATATCACAGTCAAACTGCTCCCATCAATATATGTTAAATGTCGCGGCACAATACAGTGATCTCGGTGACACTCGAACTTCACTCGACATAATCTGCGCTAATTCAACATCAGTATTCTATAATCGGTTGATTATGTTAAGATAATTATTTTAACCTCTACGTCGCATGGAAGGTTGTAATATATAATTTACTACAAGTGGAAAATTATTATCTTCACCTCTCGCACCGACTGTATTAATACAGACAACAATGATGATTTAGAAGTTATGATGCCAGGATTAGCAGCAGCAAAAGCAGTAATTACACACAAAATTATCTCTATCACTATTATTACTTATTATCGCTACTGTTATTACTATTATAATTGACGGTGGAGGAAGAGAGATGAGAGAGAGGGTTAGCGTGACTTGTGTGCCTCACCTGTGGCTGGTGGTGGTGGTGGTGAGGGCGAGGCTCTGATGGCCAGGGATCACCGTGTAGGACTGACTGCTGCCCTTGGCCGACCCTACCCTCCCTCCCTTCCCCTCCCTAGTTCCCCTTAGCCCCCCAGTTTCCCCTCGGGCGGCGGGTGGAGGGAGGGAGGAGGAGCTGGCCCTGCAGCGGCGGCGGCCGGGGCGGGGCGGGTCCCTGGGTAATGATGCATGTATAACACAACACATTACCTTCTCCGGCCCGCCGGACAGACAAGTGTCGCCCTCGTCATGGCTGCCGAGATATGCCTTATCAAAGGGAAGAGGTTGGGGGCGGCTGCTGCGAGGTAGGCGCGTGGGCGTAGTTCACCCACCCGACCCATACTCCCGCCTAATTGGTGGGTGTGTGGGGGCAGTGGGCGGGGAGCGCGGGAGGAGGAGGGTGGGTCATTAACTGGGGTCCTTCCTCGTTATCCTCCGCCTTACCCACCTTATGGCCCCACCCTGACCTCTTTCCACTCTGATGAGGTCCTCGCACATTTTAGACGCCGCAGACCTCCCGCTACACACACACACACACACGAGCGCTAATATTTATGTCTGCCAAAAGGTTTGTGTGGTGCGGGAGCTGGGCGTGGTCGCCTCACCCTGATAACGACACAAGAGCCATTATTAGGTGAGTCTTATCCTGGTGTTGTTAGTGGCTCATGTACCGCACCGCACCGCTATGGCGTCCTCTGTCCACCTTCCACCACAGAATAAAAACCTAACTCAATCTGACCCACGACGCGACGAAGGGACGAGCCCAAGCTGATAGTCGCTCCACGAAGGGGGAGGGAAAGGGGGTTGCCTCATTCATTTATGGTAAAGGGAATGGGGAAGCTTTAAACCACTATGGGAGGAGGATGTCAAAGTTGTTAAATGATGGGTAATGGGTTGTAGGGCGTGGCGGTTGAGGCGCTGGTTGTGGCCGCTACTGGCACCTCACCTCTCCATTATAAAATTGACATACACACACACGTATGTCATTTGTACCATAAATTAATATTATTATCATTATTATCCAGGGGCAATTTCTGTCAAAGAGTCCTAGCGTAACCCAGGTTCATTCTAATGGTTCCTGCAACCAAAGGCTGCGCTCTTTCCAGTAAAAAGGAAATGTAGACTTCTTTGGAGTTAATTCTTGGATGAAACTACTCCCAGAAATACGATCTCGCCAAAGATGACCACTACTTGTGTAATCTCAAGAAGGCGGAGTCAGGTAACACCACACATATATATATA
>JAYMFT010410799.1:0-18261 GCA_038088735.1 Panulirus argus | reverse complement strand
GGATGGGTTTTTCTTCGTCTGTTTCCTAGTGCTACCTCGCTGACGCGGGAAACAGCGATCAAGTATAATAAAAATAAATAAATATATATACACATTAAACATGCAACATTACATTACAAAATCGAGGCAATGGTTCACCCAGAACAGAAAGTTTGCATCTCCACATTACTCTTCAATCACTCTTATAACTCCAGACAGACATGAGTCCAGCTCACATCCTGCAGTCACCAAAATGGACCTTCTATCCCACTAAGCAAAACATCAAACTGTACAGGCATCACATATGCCTTGATTGATTCACTATATCAACACAATAGCAATAAACAAATTAAATGCCCTCAGAACACTAACTGGCACCAGATGTGGAGAAGATAAAGAATCCCTTAACATTCAGTGCAAACAACTCAGCTGCTCCACTTTAAACTAAAATTCAGCTGCCCCACTTTCAACTGTGCCTAACCACTCTGGTTTTCTGCTCTCTCAAAAGCAAACATGAAGCTAGCAAAGCTCACAAAATAGTGCATTCAGAACAATTACTGGCTGCCTTGCAACCATAAACACTCATCACCTTCATGATGAAAGAAAGATCCTCACAATGCAGTTTTGCTTCAATATGCCCAGCTCTCAATTCTCTGCAACAGCACTAGACCCCCCCTGCCCAAATGACTCCATAGCTAACCACCAACCCCAAAGAAGAAACAATAAGCTTACCCTTACCAAACACTGAAATAACTTTTACTCACAGATCCCTTCACCCCCAACAAATTTATACTGACAAAACACATACGTTCTGAAATAGCCTGACAAGCAATAAACAATCAATATTCCAACTTGGTCTTAAACTCCAACACACTTGACAAACACCCATCAAAAACACACTCCCTAGATAAACTCAAGTCACACTCTTCTGCTTACACTCTGGACATCACTCAATACTACAACAATACAAACACAATTTCAAAATATCCCAAGACTCTTCATACCCATAGTGCAACTACCATATAGAAAACACTAGGCACTTACCATTCAACAGCCCTTAAATCTCTGCATGTACAACATCACAACTCTTTATGACCTGTGATCCTCACTGATGGATGTGGCCAGCTTCCTGAATGCTGCAATAGCCTCGTATGGAGAGAAGGGACTTGTCAGGTATAAAGGTAAGATGCACATAAACACAGTAAAACAAAGATCCCCCACATACCATCCCACTTTAACAAATTTGGCACTTAGTTCTTTGCAACAGCACTAGACCTCCTCCCATCCAAACCACTCCATAACTAAACACCAAACCTCAGGTAGAAATATAAATCTTATCTGTACATCACACTTCAACAACCTCTACTCACAGAACCCCCCCATCCCCAACAATTGAAACATTGACAAAACACATACATATTGAAATGACCTGACAGACACTAAATAACTGCCCTTCCAACTCAGTCTTAAACACCACCCCATGAGACATTCGCCAACCTGAAAACCACACTCTTCAGATATACGAGTCACTCTCCCATTATGTTTGGGATATCAACACTACAAAAATTGATTCAGCATATACCAAGACCCCATTTTCCCATGATGTACATACCACAGTGAAGACACTGAACACTTACAACTAGATTGCCCTGCACTACTCTGTCACACGCATACATCACTACACCTTATGACCTATGGTCCCACCTGGTGGATGAGGCCAGCTTCCAGAGCACTATGGGAGCCTCATAAAAACAGAAGGGACTTGTGAGGCAGGATTTTGGTACAGGTTTAGCAGGAGGAAAAGCATATTCATTTATAAGTCTTGAATGGAGAGAACATGGAGGAAGTGGAGTGTTTTAGATAACTGGGAGTGGACACAGCAACAAATGGAACTATGCAAGTTGAAATGAATCACAGGTCGGAGGTCCTGGTTGCATTGAGGAGTGTATTGGAAGAAAGTTCACTGTCGTTGAGGGCAGAAATGGGTATATTCGATAGTATGGTAGTCCCAGTGGCGCTGCATGGATGTAAGTCATGGGCCCTAAATAGAAAAGAACAGAAAGAGGTGGATACATTGGAAATGTGATGCATAAGGACAATTTGCAGTGTGGAGGGTTGATTATTTAAGGATTGAGTGTGTAAGAAAAAGGTGCAGTAGTAATTAGAGTATGAATGAGACAACTGAATAAGGATTGCTGATCTGGTTTGGACATATGAAGTTGATGAGTGGTGAGTGAGTGACTGACTAAAAAGATGTGTTAACTGTAGAGGCAGCATGGAGGATGGGGAAACCAATTAGATGGAATGACGGAGCAAAAGATGTTCTGAGTAATTGAGGTCTGATCATGCAGGAGGGTAAGAGGATTGCAAGGGATAAAGTGTATTGGAGTAACATAGAAGATATGTGATGATATACTGTCAGTGGGCTGAACCAGGGAATATACAGTGGTCAGAGAAAACCATGGAAAGGTCTGTGGGGCTTGGCTGTGGATAGGGGACATTTAAAGTGGATATAAAGAAATAAGACCATTCTTCATCTGTTCTTGGCAACCTAGCATGAAAGAATACATATACAGAGGAATAGGGCGAGAGTAAATAAAGGTTAATAAAAGGTTGAAAACAATAATCATGTTAACGTAATTTTATTTCATGCAGCATTCATTTACATTAATGAGAAAAGGATGTGCTTTATCACCTTTCTGGTCCATCATCTTATACATGAATATTATTATAAGTAAATTTGTGTGTATATGTGTAATCTATATGTTCAGTATGGGGAGAGAGTTCTATACTTGTGGGGTCACATAACTTCAACTTCACTACTGTATAGTTAGGCTTGGATAATTATTAGGATAGGCCAAGAGAAACCCATTAACCATTTAGTGTGAAAGTAAACTTTTTTGACTTTTGTATACTCAGATTGACAGTTTTATCACTTACCATACTTCACTTATCCACTACTTTGGTGCTATAAAATAATTTTTTTACATTTTTTTTTAACTTATTATTAGTATTTAGTCGCTTAATCTTTGCATCTTTCAGAGAACTGGACATGTCAACAACTTCAAACAGGCTTAGAAAACTTACGTTTGTGATGAAGTCTACCCTTACTCTTATCAATCCCATAGAAGGCTAATTTATGGCCTTTAACCTATCTGTACTTTAGATTTCTTATTTAAAGTAATATTTTTGTACTTCTCTGGGCATCTCTGAGAGTTCTTTGTGTTTCTGTAACCCTTTGGCCAAATAATGAAAAATCAAATGCAAACATGAAAAAGTCTCAATTTTGCTGCAGAATATGAAAATGGTAAATGGTCCTTTCTCACTACTTTTTTATTAATGTATAACCATAAAATTTCCATATCAGACATTAACATTGCTTGAAAATAACATCTGATTGTGTATGTGTGAGGAGGGGAGATTAAAATAAAGTATTTATAGGTAATGTCTGCAGGATGACATAAACTTCCTCTTGCTTTACTGATTTCTTGCTCCATAAGCTTATAATGATGAATGAATTGTAATGGGCATGAATGAATCAAATGGCTGGATTCAAAGGGATGCTAAGTAGCACAGCACAGCACTCGTCAAAAGCAATGTACAATGGCTTCCAATTTATGGTAGACTCGTTATACAAAAATTTGACTGTGCAAATTCTCCTATAGCTCAAATGCAATATTTTGTCAAGACAGAAGAATTTGCATTAGTAGTGGAAATACTAAGTAACATATGTGGAGGAATGTAACAGAAGGATGCATTAGGTGGGCATCCATCCTCTTCCCCAAGGCGTGCCTCTTTCATAAATGGTGATACTGTTGCAGTGGTTCTGTGCACATCTCCACCGCATTGTTTTAGAATTTACTGACTTGTGTAAATATCACCCTTATTTCAATTCATAATCAGTGGAAAACAATCAAGTGATAAGAATGGAGGACCTCCTTACAAATGTTAAGTGACTGATTAAGATATGAAAATGAAAATTATAAAGAAGCATGAAGGCAGACAAATATTCTCTTCTATCTCACGTGAGCTTATGCAGGCTACCTCAATAGTGAACACAATTTTGGAGGACTTTGAGTGCAATTAGGAACATGTAAAAGATCTGGCATCTTTAAAGTCAAGCTAGTGCTATTTTTGAGATGGAGAAATTACTAACTTTGTGTAGATCTCATGGTGATACAAGCAAAGGCTGCAAGTCTCTTTGAAGATATTAAAGTAAAGTATGGTCATTTTGGGCCAATCCTGAATTGTTCAGTAGATTCAAGGCTCATGCTAATTTTTATAATCTAAAGTGAGTGGTGTGCCTGAGCATTACAAGAATTAAGGTAAATTTTTTTTCTTTATAGTTTAATAATTTCTTTCTCATATTTCTTTTTTGTAGTTAGTACTTTCCCATATTTCTATTGCTCAGTGTGGTGGTGTTTTAAGTGTGTTGGTGCTGCAGTCTGCAATTTGGGGTATTGTAAGTGTGGTGGGTAAGTATAGTACAACGTGCAGTGTATGATAGCAATACAAAACAGGCGCCTTTACAACGTGATACCAGAGAAAAATGAACTAAAGGAGTGGGGGCTCATCTATTGCAGATGATGGGATTTTGGGTGAAATTATATGATTTTTGACTCATGAAAATTTGGACTTAAGCACTGTTATTGGGAACATAACCCTTATGCAAGTTGGGAGCCTTAGTGTGTTATCATTACCCATATCTATAGTTATGCATTACGATACATAACACACAATCATAACGATGGACAAAGAGTAAAGGGCATGAAAAAGTCAATACACCATATCTGTGGGATGCTAAGCAGCTCAGTACTACCAATATGTAAACACCCGCCCGACACTTCATATAACATTGTTATTTATGCATTATATTACAAGGTGTCTGAGAAAGACCTCCAGAGTTTCAGCCATGAAATATAATTAACTGCATTATCATCTAATGTTTCTCCTTTCAAAACTCAGTGCAAAATTGCTCAAAGTTTTAGTGTCAAGTGCTGCAACTTTGTAACAGCACCAATGACAGCTTGCGTGTGCAATACTCAGATCATCCAGCCATGGTATGACTGAATGCAAAATTGTAACACATTTTGGGATTTGCAGAATTTACAGAGCTGTTAACAGGGCTTATAATGAATTGTGCTAGATGTCAGAATGGAAAACATTGTGGAGTAACAATATTTATTAATTACAGAAACTTCATAAGTCTTTCTCTGACATCCTGTACATGACACACACTTACACATCACTTCTTAACATTATAATGTCCATAAAGTACCTAAATATCTAAATAACTTTGAAAAAAAAAAAAAGAGAAATGAGATATAAATGCATCACTAAGTGGGTGGCAGCATCATCTGATTGAGGCATTGTTTACTTGCAAAGTTTCAGTCTCCCACCATATGGGGGCAGAATCTTATGGGACCCTGGTGCCATTTTTTGATTAAAGGTGGGTCAGGTAACTACATGGGACTTTTAAACTATTTTTTAAAAGGTGAAAACCCTATTATCATGGCAAACAGCATGTCACTATCTTAGGTTACATAATATTATTGCAGCAAAATGTTGAAGAGTAGTGACAAAATTGAGAGGCATTTTCCAGTTTGTAATATACATTGTGAATACCATACTGAACATTCTCTTATGTATGTACTTAAATGCAATTTTATTGCTTTCTACCAAAGTTTATCTCCTTTATAATTATCCTGAGGTGGTGCTCTGGTAATAGATAGGTAGAGTGTTTGACCCTCAAGTCCAGCTCACAAACACATTCTTGTAGCTTACTTCCTGCTAAGTTATATTCATTTTGAGTCCTATTTTCACCGAGTTCCATCTTCTTTGCATTAACCTGGGGGAGTTTCTTCACTTGTGTCACAAGTTAGCTTAAGAGCATATACAAGTCCCTTTGTAAATTCATGCAATTCTTAACATTCTTTAGTTTGCTTATGACTTTAACATCATCTGCAAACATATTCAGGTAGGAGTTCAGTCCTGGCAAGTCATGTACATAGATCAGAAAGAAAAATGGTCCTGAGTCCTCTGGCACATTCATTCTCTGTTCTACTCCACTAAAATTAGTCTCTATCCATCGTGTGGTTATCCTCTAAATGTTCCTAAACATATTTTTGTTGCTCTCTCCATCCTAATAGCAATTTCATTTGCATTACACTACACTCTAAGTATGTTATGTAACAATGTTATACAATAAAGTCATACAATAAAGAAGGGTACCTTTTCCTCCTATAATTTTGACTTTTACTACATCTTGTTTACTGATACTTTATTTATTATTATATAGCAAGATTTGCTTTCTGGGTCTAATAATTGCAAACAGTAGTAAATACTTGCAGATCATTTTTAGTCCATGAAGTCATGAGTAATGTTTTAGCAACTGAAAAAAATAATTTTGAGTTTATTTTTTCCTTTCTCTTCCTTTGACTTGAACTCTTAGATATGTCATGCAGTTTCATCAATGTTTATGTGTTCTCATTTTCTTTTGCTGCAAGACTTGCTTTAGATTCTACGATGAATAAAAACTAAAGACATTGATTGCCTGCCCTTACAGGTCCTTCTTCTAAACTTTTTCAGCAAGGCATCATAGCCTGGTTTTACTCACCAATCAATTCATAACACAAAATATCTCTTCACTGACCATCTCTACTTAAGACATTTCTCTGGCCACCACAAATATTACTCCCTCCCCTTACCTGCATAGTGGGTGATTTCTCCATCAAAACATCCCAGGCAATATAAGGCTACACACAAGAATGTCCCTGTTTCACTACTGCCATCATGCATGTCACATTTCATAAATGTGTGTGTGTGTGTGAGAGAGTCCATTTCACTCCATACATACTATATGCATGTAAGACATACTTAGATTGTAATTTAAGGATGTACCTTCATAACAGTACAGCGAAACACATACTTTTGAATTCAGGCAAAAAGTAATTTTTTTCTGTTTATTGCATAGAATGACTAATATAATCACCCAGTACCCTATCCCTCAATTGTTCTTGAAGATATGACATAAACAACTGAACTATATCAGGAATATTCAGTAATGACTTGGCATTCAGTAAAACCCATCATACATAATGAATGATTAAATTTAAATCCTGTTTAATACCACTACTGTTATTGTATTTTATCCACTATGACAAAAAATCTTGTATAATACCACTACTGTTATGTCATCTTCTTCACTTTGGCAAAAAACACTTGTATAATATAACTACTGTTTTGCCATCTTGTGCCCTCTGGCAAAAACCCTTTATAATATCACTACTGTTAATCCATCATATCCATTCTGGCATTAGTTAATTTCATTATCTATTAACCTTTTTTCTGGCAATTTTATTCAAAATTATCTAAAGCTGTGACACAAACAAATGGAAAAACTCAACCAGCCAGTGTTAAATACTGCAGGCAAGAAAAAGTGAACTACAATCTTATTGGTCACACACCATCATGGGTATGTTTCATATTTTTTTTGTTGATATCATCAGTTAAAACCTGATTTTGATAAATAATGTTGAACAATTACATGGTAGATTAAAAGAATGTTAAAATAAAATTTGAAGCTGGAGCGTTTGAAAGATCTGAATTTTGCTTTGCACTGCTTATATATAACCAATTTTAGAACACAGGTGTCTACCTTCGAGAACTGGGTGTCTTGGCCCTTGGTCAGCCTGTACAGCTTAGACTAGTAACTCCAATTCTGCAAATTTACTTTATTTTCCCCATGAAAAAGGGAAAGGGATTAATGATTTCAAACAGAGATATATCTACATAAACAGATGGGAAGAGATAGAGATAGACAATCACTGATATCAATTGCACATTCACATTGCACTGATCAACTTACAAAACACTTTTGAATGTTTTTCAGTAGTCTATGCAAGGTGGAACATGTGTAGCATACTTAATATTTCTTATAAATTTCATATAAAAAAGTTATACTACTGATTGAAATCATGAGGAAAATTTCCTAATTACAAATCCTTTACATCAAAGGGGTACATCCAAAATGACAAACATTTCATACTGCAGTTATCTAATACTTGGGTGGAAAACAGCATAGTAAAGTGTAAGTTTTACCAATGAGCTTTAAGTCACTTTCATCAACTACCATATGTTTAATTTACATGTTATTGTACCATAAGTAACTTCAGTGTAATATTGAAGAAATATCTATGAGATACATTAAATAAAGCATTAGGAGATGAGATATAAAAGCTGGATTATGATATACTTTGACAGCATTCCATGCGCATAAGCAATATGTCAGTCAAAAAATTTAATATTTTTCTGCATCTTTGATAAAAATATTGCTGCAAGATGTCCCATTGTGGTAACCTGGTAACTTGTTTCATAGCAATGGAACTGACTCTATGGTCAGTAATGACTTACCTGAAAAAGTAATCATGCAAAGGTACATGCATGTGTTGTTGACAGTGACATTGTTACTTTATATAATAATCTGTTTAATTATACCTATAACTGTCCCAGGACCCTTTTCTAAGAAAGGGTCCTGTTGTTATCCAGATTCTCCTTCTCAGAGGCTCCTGCAGCCCAAGGCTTTACTACTTCCGGTAGTAGGGAAATTATGAACTCCTTTGGCATAAGAAGTTTTTTAGCGAGACTCACTCCCATAGATACAGCCTCACCAAATGTGACTTTTCTTTCGTGAAGCACCCCAATGCAGGCAGAATCTAGTTACTATACATTTATACAGGATGTACATATTTGTATGTTCCACTGAATATGCTTGCTAAAAACCTATCTGGTTTTCACCTTTTATAAACTCTTAATCCCACTTACATGATTTTGTAGACATGGCATCCTAGCCCCAATCTTGCTGGTAGGCAAAAGGGCAGAAATACTTGGTTCCATTCTCATTCAGATGAGGTAGATTTAGAGCAATACGGCATCTCTATCTGAGACAACATCAACCTTCTGTGTAAATCAAATTTGCAGAACTGGGATACCAAAGGCTTGAAAGTCATAGGATCAGGTCTACTCCAATTTTATACTACTTGTTACCTATGCCTACCAGGGTATGGAAGTCACTTGAACCAATAACATTTGTGCCAGCATACTGATTTCCTTGCAATTAATAGAAATTTCTGAAAACCTTGCCAATATCATGTAAAACTTTTCATTCTAATGTGTTAACATTACTGACTTTGCAAATATCCAATAAATACTTGTTGCTGACTTATACGGTGAACACAAATCTAATCAGTATCAAAAAGCCGATTGACTTTACCAGACAATGAAGTAAATGGCTCATTCTTATTGTTACATGTGCATATGAAGTAAATAGCTCATTCTTACTATTACATATGCATAAGTATAATCTGAAGTATTTCCATATTCTTACAAAATTTTTGGCACATGGTCAGCTTTTCATGTATACAAAAATGCATGCCAAGAAATCCTAATATAAGTGAAGGATCTCATGACTGGTAATGCAAGCACCATGCAAAATCAAGACATTGAGAATATGATAACTTTATTGATTAAATTCTGTTCCCTCTATACCACATATTCAGTCTTTGCAAATACAAAGTGCAATCACACATGTATAAAAACATTAGCAAGTCATACAAAAGGCATTTTTGTTAAGACGGCTATGGGGAATATGCATAGATTCTGCTTATGACTAATTGACAAGAGTAGCACTCCATACAGATTGTTTTTTTGATAATGCTAATTATATAGGGAGTATTATCTGCCCATTTGTACATTCATGCTAAAATGTCATTGTATTTTCACAGGGTGTAGAATAAAAGCCACTTTATTTGAGAAGAGTAGCATTCCCCAGACCCTAAAATTCATAGGAAGAGTTTTAAAGATGACTACATCATATCAGTAAGGTACAGTATTCAGTTAAAGGCTCAAATTAATGTACGAACACAAAAATTTTTTAAAACAATATTTGACATTTGCAAGTTTGGAAAAAGTTGTTCTGGAGGAAACTTATTTCCATACTATGATGTGTGAGAGAGGCTCCAATGAGCAATGATTACCAATGGAATATCAAGTCATCGAAAAATAATCATCAGTCAATCTGAGGCTACCATTTCAAACCTCTAGTGATGCTAATGCCAAATTAAGCTTGGTTTGTATTCACCATTTTATGGCACTGTCCAAGGCAGTCGACAAAGAGAGGCAAGGAAGAAGTGTATCTATTCTTTCTTGCTCAAACCATGATCAAAACTACATTGATTAATTGCATGTTGTAAGCCAGAGAAACTGACTGCCTTTAGTCCAAGGGCTTAAAAGTGAATGCATGCACCCTTAAGTTGGAGTTTTCCAAATACATGTATTCCTGAAGTTAGTTACTTACAAAAAAAATCTCCAAGCAAAATCACTACATACAATCTTTCTTAAAACTTCAGATACAATAAAGAGGTATAAGCTTCTTCTAAAAGGCTTCATTTCACTACTTTCATACTACATTTCCACAGTTCCCTTCAGGAACCCCCATCAAGGGGGTAGCCACAGCCACTTATCACTGTCCTTATGTGCCTCCTTCATGCACACCATTCCATGCATTCTTTCACCATTTCTATCCCTGTACTATTCTACTTTACTTTCCCATGTCACACTCTCCATATAAAATCCCCGTCTTGCATTCCTTCCACAGTCAATTATCAATGATTTATTTCTGGCAAGTGCAAGAAACATGGTATATGTAAGTTTTTAAATATTGAGTGAAGTAGTCAAATTACAGAATTAATCAAAATATAACTCAGAGCAGAGAGCCAAGTGAGGAATTTTCCCTCTAAGGTTATGTCTTCTGTTCTTTACACTACCTCACTCATGCAGGAAAAGGCGAGCATGTATGAAAAAATAAACTGTAATATGATAAGTACATATGCATTACATGTGACAGCATGTGAACGGATTTGAGCAAATGAGGCTATTGCTGCTTCTGTTCCTGGTGCTACCTCACTAATGTGGAAAATTGCAAAAAAGTTTAAACATATTTATACTTGTTCACTGTTTTCAGCTTTAGCAAGGTAGGGCTGGGAACAGATGAAGCAATAGTCTCACCTAATCACATCCATTCCTAGCTGTCATGTAAAATGCACAAAAACACTTAGTAATATTGTAAAAGTATCATGCAGTCAAGAAGATACTGAAAGTGGTCTTTTTTTAACTTCTTTTAAATACATTTGATCTTGATCAAAAAGACCACTTCATCTGTTCTAAGATGCAATGATGACAAGTTTGAATGCTGATGGTTACTAAATGTACAGTAGATGAAAAATGCAGAAGCTGCTTTGATCAAAATGTTGAGACAAGTCACTGAAACCTTTAGTGACCTTAATCCAAAAAAAAACGTTTAACGACCAAATTAAAGTCATCAAAGAAGAAATGGTGAAAATCACAGCCCAATGTAACCAGTTTAGCCAGCTCCTCTGTGGAACTTGATACGAGCATTCTGAATGTACTTCCATATCCTCTAAGGCCAATTCCATGGTCTCTAGCAACAGCAGAAGGACTGCCTATACAGACAAACCAACAAACCTTTTTCATAAGCTAGATAATAACCCAGATGGGCAGCATAAGCTTAGGCAAGAGTATGGACTTGCCAAAAAGATATACTGTACTGAACGTACTGCTCTTCTACAAGCACTAACCAAACTCCCAAAATAGACTGGTGAATTTGATCAGAATGTTTTCAATGTTCTGCCTTTAAAAACAGTCCTCACTAATGTTAGGCTTCTTTTGAGGGAACTGGTCTTGGGGTATTTATAAATAAATGACAAGGTCTGTAATGCACGGTTATGGATAGGAAACTGAGATTTTTGTGCATTAAACTTGAAAGCTAGAGAATGAATGCAAGAGGATGTGGCCTTTCTTTGTCTGTCCCTGACCCTACTTTGCTAATGTGGGATATGGTAATCAAGCATGAAAAAAAAAAATATATATATGGCCTACTAAAGTAAATCACTAAGGTACAGTCTTGATCAGACAACACAGAACTAATCACTCAACACAATATAGCTATCAAGTGGTAAGATTTTCATTTGAATCCATTACCCTGTCAAGCACTAAACAAAGCTTATCTAGTGTTCTTCTTTCTTTCTTCAAGCAACAAAGTGGCTAATATACACTGCAAAAAAAATTATGCAGTGGGTTAGATTCAATGAAATAAATATACACCAGCCAATGACCACGTTAAACATTTTAAATAAAGAAATAACCTCTGGTGGGTATATTTTCATTTCTATCTGGTTAAGGTCTTTTCTGCAAGATATTAGTACAAATATCATCCAACATGGAATGAATTATGCAAACAGTAAATAATCACGTCTTTTAAAGTTTGACCATATTCAAAGATGTCAAGAGATACATCTATTCATCATCCTCAAAGAAAGAGGAACTGTGGGGTCAGGGAGGGCATAGTATACTATCTCCAACAAGGAACCTACTCACAGGTCATCATCGAGTGAAATAACAGCACATATTAATGTAGGATTTAACAAGACTACATATCTAAGGAACTAGAACCTTATCTAGTTCTTGGTAGGCTTGTAAGGTATTTAATATTAATGCAATCCTGCATTATTATAATCCCAGAAGTTCATGTGAATCCTGAACACCTATATATAATGATATTCTCTTAAAACAAAAAAGTGAACAACTGGGGAGCAATGCATCATTCACTACAGGTAGAGACAACATTATATTTTGTTTGAACTAAGACCAAATCATTAAAATATATCAAAATATCATGACTAAAAGATTTAGACCATAACTGCATTATGCTATTGTTAAACTTGGATATTAGAGAAATACCAGGGTTGTAAATGTTGACTATGCTGCACTTGCCGAGTCTAGAGTAAAAATCAAGCCACAAAATGTCATGTCGTGCTGAGAGCACACAATTCATAAAACCAACTAAACATCAAACTGTGAACAAATTCTTATGTTACATCTAACTCATTAAATCATTATCATACCTAATCGCTGTTTCCCTCATTACCGAGGTGGTGCCAGGAAACAAAGAAAATATATACATATATATATATCAAGTATGCTCTATTCTGATACTGAAGCATCAAACAGTTCCTTACATTCACAGAATTAGGCCTCAGTTTTCTATAGACAATGAAATATAACAACTCCAATATCAACCAACCAATATAATATTGAAGAAGAAAACAAATGTGCCAGCTTATTGACAATGGTCCAATGTGTATGCTTGTAGTTATTCTATTCACTAACCACAAACAGCAGAAAATAGTAGCATATACCATTTTAATTACCACATTTCCTCTGCGCTGTTCCTTCCCAATCAAATAACTGTAAAGGATCAATTTTCTGCGATGGGTCCGAAATGGTGAAATTGGCACTGGGTGAATACTATTCCGAACACTTTTTATCAGTCTCCATGACTCTTTTGCAGTGGCTACCCCTTCGAGAGAGTTTCCAAGGGGAGCAAGCATCAGATATATAGACAGACAGACAGATAATAAAAAAGGACCATGTCTAACACATATCTCCAGTGTGGGATATGATTAACAGACTCAAACAGATATAACAGACTCAAACAGATATAAAACGCTGAGTTTTTAAGATACCCAAAGATTATGACTTGACACAATGGCGAACCAACTGTTCTTATGAAAGCTGGGATGATATATTATAATTTGACTGATACGGTTTAAATGATAAATTTCAGTATATTGAGAGGCTCAGCGAGTTATGCTCTAAAGATGCTGCTTATACTCAACTGATCACAAATACCATTCCAAATTTGCCAAACTGCTGAGGTCTCATGGGCAGTCAATATAAAGAGAAGAATCAGTGTCTTCTCATAAACGCTGAGGATATGTCAAACAGACATTAACTTACAGCAAACAGCCACGCCTTAGAATCAACAATGCAAATCTTAATATACCTTCTGTGATCATCATACAACTTGCTAGTGTTCACAAAAATGTCCCTCCTGCTAAAGCACATAGCCCCACTGGCACTGGAGCTAAAAAACTTAACAGCAACCAGAAAATGTAAGGAAAAGAATGTCAACTTGCCAAAGATGGAACTGGTCATACTGAAGGAGGTTTGAAATGGTAATTTCTCATTTGGTTGCTTGGTAGTTATCAAGGCAGTTGAAAACAGAAAAAAAGTACAAATAAGACCTGGAGAAAGAAATCACCCATGAACAAAGTAAAACATAACCAAATTAAAATATATTAAAATGTGGATATACAACATTATATAATGTCTAATATCTACATATTTTATGAAGTATAAGTCCATTCCACATCTCAACAGCATTTTTAACACATGAACGTCAAGTGTGGAGCCACTATGTATAACGTTCAGACTGATAGTGATTGGTTTTGTATACACAAAGGTAACAGCGCAAATATGCCATAGGCAGGGGATTGAATCCTGGCCCACATATAATAATAAGAGCAATGTGATCATGTGAACACATAATATAACCAAATGTTATCATAATGAGTTATACTGGCCATGTCAATGATCGTCCATGCTGCAGCCTAAACACAAGTGAGAGTGCATTAAGAGATATATTATTCCTATTGAACATTCAAATATGAGGCAAGTAAAAATAATTGGAAAAAATACTGGAATGCATTCACACACCTAGTAGTTTAAAAGAGAAGCTTTAAAGTTAAGCACTTTCTATACACACCATTATGAACACGTGACAAAAAATAATCAAGCATGCCCCACTGAAGCATCATGTAAAATAACAGCTCTTTAAATATATACAAAATCCTTACAGGATAATACATTATATATTCAATAAATTAATTAGAATACCACTAAAATTCCTGTAAACTAATCTGCTATATTACAAAGAAATTTTCAATCTTCAAATATCATACTACATAAAGATAGATAAATTTCCTAAGGTGTAACTGAAGTATATCATGCACAGCCTATTTCTTTACAAAGTTGTTATAAAAATCCACAAGACGGAATATAATCTATACTAAGACTAATTATGTAACAGCTTTTACCAAAAGTATTATCATTCACAACAGGCAAAACTATTTAGGACAAATGTACATATATTAAGAAACTACTAGCCCTTATTAATGTAAAATGTAACAGCATTGCTACAACAAGCAGCGTTGGGATTATGCTACACACCTTGCCACTAGTGATTCATAAGGACTGTAAAAATACTGAACATGTACACTGGAAGTTGAACGGTGACTTTCTTATTCCTAATAATCTGGATTATCAGAGCAAGTTGTGATTAAACTGATTAATTTTTCTTCATATCAATGTGTAATATTTTCACAGGCAACCTGGAATTCCATCATTTTAAAACCTTATTCTAAATATTATACTGACAAGTGGCTTCTTTCTTTCAGTTATTTTTGCTACTTATCTCTCAAAAGTCAAAATAACAGTTTTAATATGGATGCCCAAGGCATACAGTCCTCACCTAGATTACAAGAAAAATTTGCTCTCTATTCATAAAATGCGAAGGTGCAGAGCTATGCTCATAATCCTTTTCCGAATCCTTGTTCATACTTTACAGTATAAAATGGTTAGAAAGTATATTTAACAAATTAACAATATCGACACTTTCAACTGTCATCCATGCATTAGAATAACAAAATGTATTCATCTGTTCCATGTGAGCCCAAACAAGATTTTAATTTATGCATAATTTATACAGACTTTCTTGCAGTATTCCAAGGCTTCACCTGCAAGTGGTAAAACACAGTGAGCAAGAAATTGCCTTCAAGGAGGCTGTATTATCATCAGTGGAAGGAAGGAGCACAGCCTCACTGAGGACCTTCCCATCCAAAAGAAGGCCAAACTATCCTGCTCCTACATGGAGCACAGCCTGGAGGTTGCAGAAACTCTAAAAAGAGGTTCTTGGGTTGCATAAATAAAGTAAAACTAAATTTTAGCATTTATCATCTCTATGTCAGTATGCAATCCATGTATTTTAACTGAGATGCTACTCATTTATTAATTTTCAAACTATTCATTGTAATGCTGCACAATTAGAACATATCAATATTTTCCCTCACTGATGGTTCATCAAATATGATTTCAGTATGCACAAAGAGGTGTAACATGCCTTACACACTGCAACCAACTGACAAGTATTTTTTAACTTGTAAACTCAATAAAAGTTTTGCTATTAAAATTCATCATTGATGAAAATAACTCATCCTGATATTTCTTTCACACAAAACCTCTCCTTAACATCCACGTCACCAGAAATCAGTAAATACTTATTTCTTCTCACATCTTACTCTCCAACTTTATCATTCCTTTTCAATTTTGGTATTCCTCCTCTCATTTCATCTTCATTTCTTCAGCAATTCAACAATACTGTCATAAGATTCAGCAGTAAGGCAAGCGCTGCCCTTTTATACTGGGTTACATGATATTCTGAAATTTTCAATAAAGGTGTTTGCTCTAAAATGCAAAAGGGCAACTGATAAACATTATATCTTTTAAGATAACTCTCTGAATCAACTTTAAACATCTTAGCATTAATGAAGAATTTCTGATACTAACTTTTTAGCCCATGTTAAATTGATCTTTCTTCAGTCAGACAATGGCTCTGATCTCAGTATCCGTAATAGAGAGGCCAGCCTACTTGTATATATAAATCATTATCTATATAAATATTATCATTATCATTCTATTTCATAGAATTTTATGCATTTATATCATAAATTATTCCTTCCATGAATTTTGTTGACCCATTTCCATGATGTGCACTCTGTAAACATCTTTGTTATTCATATTCTTTTTTACTGGTTTTACATGATAAAATAAAATATTTAACCATATAATGAAATTTCTAAGAGGTTCTTTACTTTAGAAATCTACTTGACATTTTGCAAAGTTAATTTAGTTTCATGTTATCCATGAATATAAAATTTGAAACTTATAAAGAATTACTGCATCAATGTAGGATGAATATGAATCAGATCATACAAAAATCTAGAATATACAACAAATTATGAAAATATCTAAAAATAAAAATATTGTTACTGAAAGCTTTACTATTTTGTACTGAAATAAAGTGCCATGGGAAACAGCCAATATAAAAATATCAGTAGATGTGCATTTGTCATTTGCACACCAAACCTTCCTGAACACAAAAGAGATGCCATTTCTACAATCTACTCAAACATTCCAAATTCTCTAAAAGTGACAGGTTAAGTTTCAAATTATCAGTAATGACTAATGTAATGATGAGTTGATTACATCTGTTCTTGAATAAAAAGAAAACTTTGCACTTTACTCATACTAAACTAATGGCCAGGATAGGAATATTGATAATAATGAATATGCTTTTGATGGATCTGAATGTCACAATCATTGGTTGAAATATAAACTCTGCTTGAAATTTTGTTTTAGTGCACTTTTAAAATGTTAAAATAGTTACTTGGCCATTATTCTTCAGTAAAACATACTACATAATGAAAACACCAATTATATAGTTACCAAGAGATAAACAATGTGTTTTCTTTCAAGGGAATTTGAATGAATAAAAAAAATATTTTTCTGTGCTCAGTGTAAATGTTCCTTCAGTATTCATAAAATACCAAAGAAAAAATTCTCAAATACTGTCGATGGAAATTCTCTTTCTCTCACATTCCAAAACTTCCCTTGTGAATACTGTTTATTTCAGTGACTTCTGAACTTTCCATTTAAGAGTGAAAAGTAAAGAGTGGTAATTATGACATCATCCTCAGGCAGTTCATGAAGACTTGTCACTTTCCTCTTCTGAGTCATCTTCATCATGGTAATGTGTCACTCGTTTTGGGGTCTCAGCTCGAGGGTGTGGCACCAGGGACTCTGCTCTTTCCAGTACCTAAATATAAACAAAGTTTAGTGAGTTTCTTAATTTGCATTAATTTAATTACAATTAATTTCTGATATCTTTCTATCTATCTATATCTCTAATGCCTATTCCAACTTGGAACTCCCTCAAGGAGGTGGCCACGGCAATTGAGTCTCCATAACTATGGAACTCCAGTGCCTCTTCTTAGCCTTTACTGCCTTACTCTTAACAGGCCACTGACAGAGGGCAACTCTATTGCAGAATTTGCAGAGGCTTCTACCTATCCTTCTAGTATCTAAATTTATTTATTCATTTATTATACCTGATCACTGTTTCCCGTGTCAGCAAGGTAGTGCCAGGAAACAGACGAAGAAAGACCCATTCCCCCACATACACACATATATACATACATGCACAGTACATACATATACATACCAACATATACATATATACATACATAT
>JAYMFT010410788.1:0-18261 GCA_038088735.1 Panulirus argus | reverse complement strand
GCAGGGAATACGTGGGAAGTATTCTTTCTCCCCTATCCCCAGAGATAATATATATATATATATATATATATATATATCAGGTGTTGCCGGGTTCTTAGTCGTGGTTACATCCATAGTAAAAAGTCACCATCGGTGAAGTTGTATCACCGTAAGCGGACGGACAGGACGACAATCTTGTCCAGGAACTCGCTCAAAAAGAGTCCGTCAATACTCTTCTTCTGAATGTAGCGCTATCTCGAAACTGCAGGAACCACATAAGAGAAGTTCTAGGGGTTACATGTAATGATGATAATATGAAAAATAATACATTTAGGAAATTGTAATTCTAGAAATAATTTTCATAATAAATTTTAGGATAAGTCAAACATTCTTTAAACAGGAATCTACACAGTTCAGAAAAAAATTCTTGCATTCGAAGCAGCGGGTTAAAAACGTCTCTCATGTTCTGTGTTTTTAGAGACAATGATAGGGAGGAGGAACGCCTCCATCCGCTCAGCTGACGTATTTCCCGGCGTGCAACTGTTATGGGGAACTTATCTTGTTGGTTGACCGTCTTGGCAGATGGCAGTCATGACTCGACGTGGTCTGGTGCTAAAGCTCAGGCAGACCATATGGGGTCCGGGTACAGATGCGTGGATTGAGGGGTTCCGTACCAATACATCAGGCTTGGATGATGGTGATGGACCTGCACAGCAGCCGAACTGAACCTAAACGGATTATCTATACCCCTGAGCACAATCGTACAACCCTTGAGCATGAAGCTACAGTCTCTCAGCATGACGGTACGACTCTTGAGTAAGATGACTTGACCTTTGACCTGACCCTTTTAAGGTAAGGTCAAAAGCTAGGCTATCAATGCCCTTGGGTTGTGCTCAAGGGTGGCATCCTCTTTCTCAAAGGGTTAAGGGAGTTTGTCTCACACTCCTGATGTCTGACATCGTTTTCGGGGTCACACTACGAAAGCTGGGAGGCGACTCCTGGGGAGCATACGTGTGATGGAGTGAGTGTGTGTGTGTGTGTTGGTCGTACTGAACCCTGTACACCGGAACCTTTCTTTCAGCAGTGGGCACACTGTCTGCACTGCTCCCTTGGCGCATCCACACCAACAGTAATCTTAGAGAGGTTCTATTTTCACATCCAGAATTAGTTTCTCGTTCACACTCCATATGAAGTTGTGCTGTGCCCTCTTTCATCAGCCAGTGAGGGCAGGAGAGCGCTGGCTCTGGCGGATGGACATGCCAGCGAAACACTAGTCCTCGCCGATCACATGGGATGCCGAAGGCGGGTCCGAATTCTTACCCAGAGCAGGTTCGTCCCCAAGGTGGGGCCTCCAGAATAATATCGTAATAAGGGACCACACCTTTTTCCCTTTCGGGCCACACACACTCACTGCTTACTGCTGGTGAGGGCCGCACACTACGCACTGGGGGTGCAGGCCACACACTAGGATTGGGGGGGGGGAGGCCCACACATTGGGATTGGGGGCCACACACTGGGATTGGGGACCCACACATTGGGATTAGGGTGCCACACACTGGGATTGGGGGCCACATGCTGTATACTGACTGGGATACCATCTGTGCTATATTGCCCGATTAGATCATCCGTTCTTGCCCACACCATTCACGTCTCACCAATCTGTATTGTGCAAACACAGGAGGTCTCGCGCCTCGCTTCAACTTCAGCGTTATCAGTCATGAATGTCTGTTTCTATTCCATCTAGGCTCAGAGACAAGTATCACACGTGATTGACTCCTGGTTTTATACTGGGTCATTACGCGTTTAATCAAATCATAGAAACTAAGGCTAACTAACGATTACCAGACGAAGTTATACTGGGTCATTACGTGTTCAATCAAATCATAGAAACCAAAAGGCTAACTAACGATTACCAGACGAAGTCTCGCTAATTGCAGTATATCTAAGAATCAGGTAAGGTTGGGTTAGGAGATCGTTTGCAATACTGGTCTCGGTCCAGGGCTTCTCCCCTCATGACGTCACGGATTTAGCTCCTCCCTTATCATGACGTCATACTTGGTTTCTATTTTGCAAAGCCCTTCTAGGCCACCATGCCCAGCCGAAACGGTCTACTGGGTCAAAAAACTTAACAGAGGAAGCCACAGACTTTCCTCTTTTTTGTTCTGACATCACAGTGTGGCTCAACTTTCGTTATGACGTCACACTGTGTTTCTCAGTTATGGCGTCACAGTGCTGTCTCATCCTGTTATGACGTCATCATTCTGGTTACACCCACTGATAGTGACGTCAGTTTTGCTCTCCTCCTCCAGTGATGTCACAGTCTTGCCAGTTCCCCTTAGAAGACGTCACTTTCCCGGCTTCTCCCATCTCTCCCACTGTATGTCCCTTGAATGATGTTGGAGCCTTAGCTCCTCCAAATCCAATGACGTCACAGTCTTGACTCCTTCCCCTGCAATGACGTCAGAGTCCTGGCTATTCTTCCTCCTCTATGACGTCACGGTCTTGATTTCTTTCCCCACTTGCAGTGACGTCATCTTGTCCAACCGTAAGTGTGACGGTCATGGCTACGCTCCGGGCTTCCTTCCGCTCCATGATGTCACGTCCTAGGTCCATGTCACAGTCGGTCACGCCTCCCGATGCCGCTAGTGACATCACGCTATACGCATCTCCTCGCTCATGACATGGACATCAAGTGATGGGCTCCTCCCTCACTCATGATGTCAGGTAATGGGACCAGCCCCCACTCATGACGTCACACAATATCACATGAATGACTTCTCCCTAACTCATGACCTCCGTCGTTAGCTCTTCCTCATTCATGACCTCACGATCCAGACTCATCCTCTATTTATGATATCACGATCTTAGCTCCTCCTCCCCCTCATTACGCAAACCAATAACCTCCTCCGTCATGCATGACGTCACATGATAGCTCCACCCCCAAATCAATGACGTTGTGACACGGAAGGTTTGTTTACTCAACTCTCCGCGCCATTTTTATCAGCATTCACGTAGTCCGACGACCACAAGGAAGTCGTCACAGGAAACAGAACCTCAGGGGGTCTGTGGGTTACCGTCCGTGTTGAGTACGTGGACCAATGTCAACACAAACGGTCCCTTTGGACCATTAGACGCACCTGTCCTTAAGTCGTTAGATGCGGCAGAAGTGGAGCCAATTTTCTTCAAGGTTGTGGTCGCCCCGGGACACGTTCGAACCATCCTCTCGTTGGTCCTGCGCTCTCTTGGCTCTACATTGCCTCTGTGGGGTCTATACTGCCTCTACTAGCTCTTTGCTGCCTCATGGGGGGTCTATACCGCCTCTGTTGGCTCTACATGGCCCTCCTGTTGGTTCTACACTGCCTCCTTTGGATACACGTTGTCTCTGTTAGTTCAGTACTATCTCTGTTGGCTCCACACTGCCTCTGTTAGCCCAGGAAGGTCTCTTCTAGCTGCAGGCGAATGCTCTCTCGTTCAATCTGACAACCTTCGACTAAACTTTGACTTATATCCATTACGAAACGAAGATTTGGCTCTATTTCTTCTTGTTTCACTCATCTGTCTTTAAGAAAAATTGGTCAATATCTACGAACTCGTTTTGGAACTTGTATCCGGTGCAATGTCCCCATCTTCTCTGATGTCTTCCTCTATACATCCTTCATAGACTTTCTTATAAAATCTTCCTCTCCATCCCTCGTATTATCTCTGTATTGACTCTGCTGGCATTTGTACTTCCCCACTTGACTGCATACCTTTCTAATTGGTTTGGACTTACCTCTGTTGCCCACTGAGTCCCACTGTTGGACCATTCCTGCCTCTGTTGCACTATATCGCCTCTGCTGGTTCTCTGCTGCCATCATTGACTGTGTGTTCCAAACACTGCTTGAATATTAAGAGCCTTCGTTAGCAGTGTACACGATTTTTTTCTTTTTACCATATCACTACCTCTGAATCACCTCTGTTCACTCTATAATCCATTTTTCATCTCTTTACTTCGTCTTTACCTCCTCTCTTTATTTTCCCAGTTATTTCTTCGTTATTTTGATAAACTCTGTCTTGCTTCCCCTAACTCGATGTTCTTTAGGTCGATCATCCTCTGTTTGTGGAGATAATGAAGCTCCTAACTCCTCATTTGTGAAGGTTGAGATCCTTTACGTAAAAATGTTCCTCTCTTTCTCTCTCTCTTTCTTCCTCTCTCTTTCACTCTCTCTCTCTCGTTTTACTCTAGAAGACAGGAATCTTGCTCAGTCTCTGAGGGAGGGACCTCTTTCGTCTTTTGTTCTTGGAGGCAGCAAACTTCTTTAATCCTCATTCTTGTAGGATCAAGATTTCCTCCACCTCACACTCGTGGATCTGGGAACTTACTCCAACCCGTGCTGGAGGAGGTAGAAGATCCGTCGTATGCCTTACTTGGGTAAAGATCGTCTTCGCTTTTGTAGGCAACGCTACCACTCCTCTCTCTCCCGGTAAGAAATATTCCTCAGCCCTCTCTCTCTCTCTCTCCCTTGAAGGTATTGCTCCTGCTAAGCCCTGCTGATGGGAGGCAGGCGAGGGCCTAGGGTGTCGGGGGTGTGTGCTGATCAGAACCCCAATCACAGCTCTCCCATAGTCCAGTCCTGGACCCGCTCACCTTGATGATATCAGTCGTCCTGGTGAAGCTTGTTGTCGTCCTGGTGAGGTTTCTTGTCGCCCTAGGATCATCCCCGTGTATCACCATCACACGACACACGGCGCTTCACCACAACTACATCACCACACACACAAAGTGAACCGGAACAATAACACACCAAGTCTTCCCCACTGGGCGGAAGACTCAGGCAATCAGCTGGAGTCTCCTTGTCTTCCTCTAAGGACATATCATAACGCCTCCCGCAATGCGACCGCTCAGCCCGGCTTCCAGAGCGAACGTCGTCGCAACTAGCGTCGTCCACGTGAGATATTCTGCTTTTAACCAGCTAGGTTCCTGCCTGTGTGTCAGTACAGAGCCAAGGTCGTCTTCTTACCCAGAAATATGTTTAGCAACTTTCGAGGATGACTCGATCGACACGACATTTACATATATGAGTTGGCAACAATGCATACGAGCCGTCCAGCTAGCTTGAGACAACATCCTGGTGGTCCTGGCGATGCACGGTGGTCTGTTGTCACGTTAGGGGTTCCTGGTTATTTCTCACCCGTTGTGTGGTCGCCTCAACTCAGGCGTAAGTTTACCTACAGATCCTGTTTAAGACTTGCTACAGAAGAGTAAATTTTGGTCTAATCTACCTGGAATTTTGTGATTTACGGGAAAGTACTCTTCACTTTGGATCGAGAGCGGTAGCGCTTGACAATTCCACTAAACTCTCCCGCTCTCAGGATCTCCCAAGTTAACCTTATCTCTCTGTGATCACCCCCTCCCCCCACGCAAGACACACGACGCCTCACTCCAGCATTCTTGCGGTGACGCTCAACCCGGACATTTGATGTCTGGAGTCTCTCCTGAGTACAGACGGTAAAGATAATCACTGTCTGCTACTGGAGAGCTGCGGCAACTATGGCTTGAGACGGGTGAGTGAATGGAACTTCCCGTAGGTCACTGCCACGCAGCAGTACTGGGCAGATGGCGCTTTGTCATGCACATCCAGTTCGTAATGAGTCCATCTAACAGGCTGTCTATTTCTAGTGGTACACTTAATATCATTACAACGTCCATTTCGCCTCCAGTCTCGTTCCGACTGGTGGCGACGGAGCTCTCGTGTGCAGGGGTAGCCTCCTCGCAGAAATTCCACCACGACTGTGAAATATGAGGGATCGCCTCCTCCCCCAAGGAGACCCCCATTGCCACCAGTAGGTCAGCACCTTCCCGCCGTTGATGACCAGTTGCTGGTGAGTCGATGTCTTCTCGCTGGTCAACCTGGCCATCTACGTACTTAAGAGGGTGGGACCGTCTTCGTAGATGTGTATCTTCGGCCGGTCAAGTTTCCAGGGAACTAAGGGCATCACTTCACATCTATGACGATAATTTTCGTAGTGTAGTCGCCTGTTCTGGAGGCAAAGTTGTGTTCCTGGAGCGATTCCTTGTAAACGACATGCGGCTGGTGTGTGCCTCTTATCCTGGTGGGCCCTGGGACATAGTCACGTCCAAGGGTTCTAAAGATACTCGTTCGTAAATCCGGCTTCAAGGACTTCCAGCTCAAGGAAGAAGAGGACTCCAGCGTGACAGGATGGGAAGACGGTTGACGGAGGGGCCGGCTCTCATGGCCACTGCTGCTGGTGGCGACATCTCTCCTGTTCTCGCCTCAGGTGCTGCTGATGCTGCTATTACCTCTGTTGTCCCTGAGGTGTTGCCGTCTCCTCTGCTGCTCCTGTTGCCTCAGATGTTGCTAAGATGTTCCTGTTACCTGTACTGCTGTTGTTGCTGCTGCTGCTTTCTCGTCTGCCGTTGCCGATGGCACTGTTACTTTCCTTACCGTTGTCCCTGTTGGTTCTACACTTCAGTTGTCGTTGTTAGCGCTACCGTGCCAGATCCTGCGTCACTGGTGGTCTGTTGGTGTTGACAGTGGCACTGCGGAGAGCCACCTGACGCAGGTCCTGCTTGACGCTCAACGTCCCTCACTCCCGCCAGGGATCAGCGTAAAGCAATACCATAGACAAAAGGTTGTGCTGACGAGAGATAGATAGATAGATAGATAGATAGATAGAGAGAGCGGAAATGCGTCTTGAAGACGGCCCTGCCAGAGCCCCAACGCTACACTCCCTCAACAGCGCCACACACTACTCACTGTCCTGCCGCTTGGAGCGGTCGGCTCCTAGCACTGTGGTGGGGTGCAGGAGAAGCCCCAGCAACCCCACCACCACCACCAGCTGGAGCTGGCAGTCTCGTCTCCTGCCCACCATCACCAGGCTCGAGGGATCCGGGTCAAGCGAACTGTTCCTCCCCGTCCGTGTCTCTCCGGCAGGTACTGTGGATGATCTGGCGTCGTCGTTACCTGGGCCGTGCACACTCTGCGGAAACACAAGGATCCATGAGTATTCATTTCAGTAGAAACAATTCTCTGTCTTCTTTACCAGAGACATATCCCTGCAACATATGATCTTACTCTAATGACAAACGGTAGTAGTCCTCCATAGGAATTAGGCCCCCACGGGGCAGCAGGTCCCCCACGGAGCAGCAGGCCCCCATGGGGCAGCAGGCCTCCATGGGGCAGCAGGTCCCCCACGGGGCAGCAGGCCACCGCGGGGCATTCTTGTACCATCGGGCGGATATTTCCCTAAAGACCCGAGTATCAGGGGTACCTAGTAACAACACTAAGATCCCGATTCCACTATCAAGGAATAAAGTATTGCACTTGAAGACCCGAAAAGAGCGTTTGAGCCGACGGAAACAGGATCTGGAGCCGACTGAAGCGGATTGACAGAATTCAGAGATGCCCTACCGCAGCGCTCAAGTGAGAGTGGATTCCAGCTTGATGCATACGAACTCTGTGAGGAGAAAGGTGCCCATAAGATTCTTGTACAGAAAGGTATGATTAAACTTGGCTTAATAATAGGTGTTTCCTTAACTCATTCCTCGTGGTCTCCCTATTGCCATTCGATATGACGTTAGGTTCCGGGTATCCTCTCGTGAGCGGTCGGGAAAGTGGACGTCTGAGCTTGGCTTGGCTGACATGAGGTCCCTGTTAAGATTGCCACGCATCAACTCTGGTCCTTCGTAACAGTAAAGTTACTAATAACCTTGAACAAAAAAATGCAAAATGGCTGTCCTAACACCGCTTAAGTGCCCAACGGGAGGGAAGAATAGGATATGCCTACCGCTGAGGAGAGAATGCCTCACTATAAGACTGAAACTTCAGCCTAATGATCCAGACGTAATGTTATCTCTCCAAAACTGCTAAAGCATATGCACCATAGAACAAGTGATTCTAATTGGATCCAAGTAATAGCCGCTCACACGACAATGTTTGGGGTACGTCAGCTACACGGAATTGGGAGGCAGCAGTTCCTCCCTCCTCCCTGGCAGATGACTCCCTTTAACACTACCATACTTAGTTATCCACACAAGAAGCAACTTCCCCACAACCTTCACCCTCAACACTTGACCAAAACCAGTGCTCTTGAACACATACAGAAAGTCCAGACTGAAAATAACAACACAGTGTATCTATAATGACTTTTCTCTCAACAGTGCCACTGAGAGAGCTGGAAATGCTGCCACTGTGATCCAACCAAGTGGTAATACATTAAAGGAAAAATCATAGATTTAATAACTGTACATTTACCCCACAAACTGACTGTCTGCCATACCCATCACTCTTGAGCTTGCAGAAGCCACCACCTCAGACAGTTTAATCATCTCCGATTCTTTATCCTTACTACTAACCCAACCTAACCTAAGATCAGATTATAACATGCTGGCCTCTGCAGCTAGAGAAACATACGTGTACGAGCACTACTGAAAACAGAATCCAAACCATGTTGTTATGGATTCCCTCTCAACATTGGTCTCCGGGGACAGGATAAAGTTGATGCATTAGCCAAACTTGCACTTGATAAAGAGGCTGTCGAAAACATCTCTTAGTTTGTGAGTCGGAATTCTTAAAACTGATAACGAAGGAGCTAACAGATCTATGTGAAGCAAGTAGAGCACTAACAGATCCTTCTTCCATCACAACGACATGTGCCATATAAAACACGTATAAGGACGAAACAATAATATCAATAGACTACAAGATGCTGTCACTATTAGACTTGTATTAGGCTGTAGTCCCAGCAGGCGCTCTTGCCTATCTGGAGGTGTTAATCTCGTGAACTGTAATGTTTGTGGCCAGAAATAAGGACGCTCACCAGAACACTGCGTCTTCGACTATGAGAAAACTGAACCTTTTAGGAATAAGTTCGACAAACCCTTTAAGAAATGGGACAACACCTTATTGTTTATCATAAGGTGCTTAGGATTCTGAAACTGTGTAGCCACTCTGCATCTAACAGATAAACGTACTGTAAAAAGACTGTAAGGTTAGGTTAGGAACGATATTTGACACAGTTTGTGATAACTAGCAGATTCGGGCCCTCGTCTGATTGCTTCTTCTCACTACCACCAAGCCCTCTTGTGCTGGGTACTACACCCTCCCTCACAAACACCGTACTCTCACTCCCTGGCCACCATACCTTCCGTCACTACTGCCACCACTCCATCCCTGGCTCCAGATCCCCTCCCACCACCACCACACCCTTACCCGCGGAATGGCATTGTTCAGTGTTATAACCACTCATCTCACAATTTTCCCTATTCAGATCTGCCATATAGCCGGCACAACCCTTCCGCACTACAGCTAAATATATTACGTAAAATGTATCATCCCAGTAGTCAGCAATTCCTGTTTACCGAAGTGGAGGAATTATGAGCAACTGTGTGTGGGGGTTAGTTTTCGTGCGTGCCTGCAGACTGACAGACAGAAAACAGGACCGCCTTTCTATATATAGATGATCTGCCCACTGGAGTCTGACAAGGACCATTTTTTATCCCTGTAATCCTTCAGCGCTACCGTTCACATGATGAACATGGGCTGCACAATAAACTAGACGCTGATACTGGCAAAAATAAAAATGCGTATATCCGGTTCTTGGTCCAAAGCAGCGTTCGTTACATTTCATGAAGAACCGGTCTAACTTTGACGAAGATCGGGTCAGCCATGCCTGAATGCAATCACACACACACACACACACAAATTTCCCCATCATGGAGGAGAAGAATAAAGGGTGACTCGTCACAAACTTTTAAGTTCCTAAACCAGTTTGATGTCGACATCAGCGATCAGTTCCTTGAGAGATGTAAAGATGGAGCAACCAGAGGCCGTATAAGAAACTGAACAAGAAATATTTAATTTCATACAGACAGACAGACACACACACACACACACACACACACACAATCGTAAATGGGTCTACGACAACGATGAGTACACATGTCCTTCTTCCCTGCGATCACCACAGTCAACATTAAGATATTCCAAAGTCTCACATTCGTAAACCTTATGAAGGACAACTGCTACAGCGAAAAGCCGCAAGTGAAAAGTTTTGCAGTGAAGCGACTCACTGACATTGACGTAGGATAGTGTTCCCCTCGTGTCCAAGTCCCAAATCAGGCAGACAGCTCACATCCAACCCTGGTGCTCATCCTCCTCTTTGAAGCTGGTCCCTAACTGGGCGTCTGGCATAAGATGGGGAAGCTGTACTTCACACAAGCCCGCTCCTGATATAGGCACTAGAGCCCACGCTCCATGTCTGAATATAGAAAGAGAAAATAGCAAAATTCTGTTCCTTTCGGTAAATTTATGTTTTTCCATACTGAGTGATGGATCATGGAACATCTACCGTCCAGTTTCCAGGTAAGTGGTGCCTCGTGGAACGCCATCCATCCACTTTCTGGGTAAGTGATGGGTCATGGAACACCAGCCAACCAGTTCTCCCCGTCTGTAAATTGTCTGTAACTGTCGAGCGGTTACCTCTGACTGTATGGATAGAGCAAGACTGAAACACACACTTGTCCCTTCACCAGTGCTCTGGACGTTACATAGATGAGGAAATGAGGGCACAAAACCTTCAGACAGACAAGACAGGCTTCTAGACTGACTAAGTACACTTCTTGAGTCTATAGTGAAGACGATGACTTTTAGATTGACGAATGACGACCTCTTGGCTGGGGATGCGAACCTCAAGAATTAAAACCAGACATTTTACACTCGCGATGCGAATCCAACGTAACAATGCAGTCCTGAAGGTCAGCGATACTGACCTTTGCGTTGGCGATGCCGTCCTCTAGACTAACGTTACGGATTCTTAGATTAATGGTGTAGACTCCCCCTGGATTAACGATGCACAGCCGTAAATTAACTATATACACCTGTCCATATACGATGTACAGTCATAGATTTACGATAAAGATCCCTAGGTTAACGATACAGACCAGTACATTAAAGATACAGACCTCTAGATTAACGAGACATACCCCTAGATCAGCTATAGAGAACCTATATCAACGATACAGACCATCCGATTAATGATACAGGCCTCTAGATTAACTAGAGAGACCCCTAGATTAATGGTAGACAATTCTATAGACCCCTCGATTAACGATGTGGTGATTAATCAACAAACTTTGGAATGATTGCGTAACTAAATTACCGATTGTTAATCAATTTAACAATCTTTAAGTTACGATACCGAACGAATAATTCAGTCGCTTGCTTACCTCCTGCAGCGCTCGGGAAGCCTGCCACGTCCAATGGGACCATAATTCATCAAGTCTAATGATGTGTATGAGGAGAGTGCTGGGCAAATAAATAGTAAGTGATCAATATCTTCGTTATGGCAGTTACATCTTGGGCAAGAAGGGTATCGAGGATATGGTGAAACGGTGTTTACTTGTAATGTGGTGCTGTGTGATGTCCAGAGCTTTGCCGTTTACGCTCTGGACAACAGCCGTTACAACAACGCTACAAACACCGTTTCTACATATTCCAAGACCCTTCACGATGTACTGCCTTAAAGATGACACATTTGACTTACTGCTCAATTGCCCTGCACATTTCCGAAAATAGCCTACGGGCTCGAGCGGTGGACGCGGCCAGCTTCCTGGGTGCTGCAGGAGTTTCATGAAAATAGAAGACACACACACACACATACATATTCGCCATTTCCCGCGTCAGCGAGGTAACATTACGAACAGAGGACTGAGCCTTAGAGGAAAAATCCTCTCTTGGTCCCCTTCGTTCCTTGTTTTGGAAAAGTGAAACAGGGGGGGAGGATTTCCAGCCCCCCCCCCCACTCCCGTACCTATATCTATCTATTTGTATCCATATCTATCTATCTATCTATCTATCTATCTATCTATCTATCTATATATATATATGCAGAGAGAGAGAGAGAGAGGACAGGTATGTACATGATGGAGAACGATAAACAGGTGGGTGAAAAAAGGGTCAAGAATTCTATGTAACCAGAGAGACCGATACTTCGTGGAAGGCCTAAGTGACCCCCCACCTCTCTCTCTCTCTCTCTCTCTCTCTCTCTCTCTCTCTCTCTCTCTCTCTCTCTCTCCCCCAGCTGGGACTGACTTGACACTGAAAAGCTCGAGGTCACACCCGCCCACCCGGGCTGACGGTGGGCAGAGCCATGCGAGGTCACACCGGAAATACTCATGTCATACATGGCTAAAACTTATGGCTATGTGACCTCTACATAACGCCAGCACTCAAGGTTAGGGCTGTGACCTTTACATTTCGCCAGCACTAAAGGTTAAGGATGTGACCTCTACATATCCCCAACACTCAAGGTTAAGGCTGTGACCCCTGTATATCGCTAGCACTCAAGGTTAAGGCTGTGACCTCTGAATATCGGTAACACTAGAGGTTAAGACTGTGACCTCTGCATATCGCTACCACTCAAGATTAAGGCTGTGACCTCTATATACCGCCAGCACTCAAGGTTAAGGCTGTGACCTCTGCATATCCCTAGCACTCAATGTTAAGGCTGTGACCTCTACATATCGCTAGTACTCAAGGTTAAGGCTGTAAACTCTGTATGTCGCTACCACTCAAGGTTGAGGCTGTGACTTCTACATATCGCGAGCACTAAAGGTGAAGGCTGTGACCTCTGCATATAGCCAGCGTTCAAGGTTAAGGCTGTGACCTCTACATATCGCCAACGCTCAAGGTTAGGACTGTGACCTCTGCATATCGTTCGCACTTAAAAGTAAGGTTGTGACCTCTATATATTGCCAGCACTCAAGGTTAAGGTTGTGACCTCTGCAAATCGCTAGCACTCAATATTAAGGCCGTGACCTCCGAATATCGCTAGCACTCAAAGTTAAGGCTGTAACCTCTGCATATCGCCAGCACTCAAGGTTAGGACTGTGACCTCTGCATATTGCCAGCACTCAAGGTTAAGGCTATGACCTCTGCATATTGTTAGCACTCAAAGTTAAGGCTGTGATCTCTACATATCGCCAGCTCTAAAGGTTAAGGCTATGACTTCTACATATCGCCAGCACACAAGGTTAAGGCTGTGGCCTCTGCATATCGCCAGCACTCAAAGTTAAGGCTGTGACCTCTACATATCGCCAGCACTCATGGTTAAGGCTGTGACCTTCACATATCGCCTGCACTCAAGGTTAGGACTGTGCCCTCTACATATCGATAGCACTCAAGGTTAAGGCTGTGACCCCTGCATATCGCCAGCACTCAAGGTTAAGGCTGTGACCTCTACATATCGCCAGCACTCAAGGTTAAGGCTGTGACCTTCACATATCGCCTGCACTCAAGGTTAGGACTGTGACCTCTATATAGCACCAGTACTCAAGGTTAAGGCTGTGACCTCTGCATATCGCCAGCACTCAAGGTTAAGGTTGTGATCTCTACATATCGATAGCACTCAATGTTAAGGCTGTGACCTCTACATATCGCCAGCACTCAAGTTAAGGCTGTGACTTCTATTCATCGCCAGCACTCAAGGTTAAGACTGTGACCTCTGCATATCGCCAGCACTTAAGGTTAAGGCTGTGACCTCTATATATTGCCAGCACTCAAGGTTAAGGCTATGACCTCTACATATCGCCAACACTCAAGGTTAAGGCTGTGATCTCTGCATATCACCAGCACTAAAGGTTAGGGCTGTGACCTCTACATATCGCCAGCACTCAAGGTTCAGGGTGTGACCTCTGCATATCGCCAGCACTCAAGGTTATGGATACGTCCTCTGCATACCACCAGCACTCATGGTTAAGGCTGTGACCTCTGCATATCACCAGCACTCAAGGTTAAAGCTGTGACCTCTGTACATCGTCAGCACTCAAGGTTAAGGCTGTGACCTATGCATATCGCCAGCACTCAATATTAAATCTGTGACCTCTGCATTTCGCCAGTACTCAAGGTTAAGACTGTGACCTCTACATATCGCCAGCTAACAAGGTGAAGGCTGTGACCCTCACATATCGTCTGCACTCAAGGTTGAGATGTGACCTCTACATATCGCCAGCACTCAAAGTTAAGGCTGTGACCTCTACATATCGCTAGCACTCAAGGTTAAGGCTGTGACCTCTGCATATCGCTAGCACTCAAGGTTAAGGTTGTGACCTCTGTATATCACCAGCAATCAAGGTTAGGACTGTGACCGCTACATATTGCTAGCACTCAAGGTTAAGGTTGTGACTTCTGCATATCGCCAGCATTCAAGTTTAAGGTTGTGACCTTTACATATCGCCGGCACTTAAGGTTAAGGCTGTGACCTCTATATATCGATAGCATTCAAGGTTAAGGCTGTGACCTCTGCATATCGCTAACACTCAAGGTTAAGGCTACGACCTCTGCATATCGCCAGCACTTAAGGTTAAGGCTGTGACCTCTACATATCACCAGCAAGCAAGGTTAGGATTGAGACCTCTAAATATCGCCAGCACTCAAGGTTAAGGCTGTGACCCCTATTCATCTCCAACACTCAAGGTTAAGGCTGTCACCTCTGCATTTTGCTAAGACACTCAAGGTTAAGACTGTGACCTCTATTCATCGCCAGCACTCAAGGTTAAGGTTGTGACCTCTGCATTTCGCTAAAGCACTCAAGGTTTAGGCTGTGACCTCTACATATTGCCAGCACTCAAGGTTAAGGCTGTGACCTCTACATATCGCCAGTACTCAAGGTTAAGGCTGTGACCTCTGCATATCGCTAGCACTCAAGGTTAAGGCTGTGACCTCTGCACACCACCAACACTCAAGGTTAGGGCTGTGACCTTTACATATCACTAGCACTCAAGGTTCAGGTTGTGACCTCTGCATATCGCCAGCACTCAAGATTAAGGCTGTGACCTCTGTATATCGCCAGCACTAAAGGTTAAGGCTGTGACCTCTGTATATCGCCAGCACTTAAGGTTAAGGCTGTGACCTCTGCATATCGCCAGCACTCAAGATTAAGGCTGTGACCTCTGTATATCGTCAGCACTTAAGGTTAAGGCTGTGACCTCTGCATATCGCCATCACTCAAGATTAAGGCTGTGACCTCTACATATCGATAGCACTCAAGATTAAGGCTGTGACCTCTGCATATCACCAGCACTCAAGGTTAAGGCTGTGATCTCTGCATATCGCCAGTACTGAAGGTTAAGGCTGTGACCTCTACATATCGCCAGCACTCAAGGTTAAGACTATGACCTTCATATATCGCTTGCACTCAAGATTAAGGCTGTGACCTCTACATATCGCCAGCACTCAAGGTTAAGGCTGTGACCATTGCATATCTCCAGCACTCAAAGTTAAGGCTGTGACCTCTACATATCGCTAGCACTCAAGGTTAAGGCTGTGACCTTCATGTATCACTAGCACTCAAGGTTAAGGCTGTGACCTTCACATATCGCCAGCATTCAAGGTTAAGGCTGTGACCATTGCATATCGCCAGCACTCAAGGATAAGGATGTGACCTCTACATATCACCAACACTCAAAGTTAAGGCTACTGACCTCTGCATACCACCAGCACTCAAGGTAAAGGGTGTGACCCTGCATATCGCCAGCACTCAAGGTTAAGGATGTGACCTCCACATATCACCAGCAGTCAAGGTTAAGGCTGTGACCCCTACATATCCCCAGCACTCAAGGTTAAGACTGTGGCCTCTGCTTATCGCCAACACTCAAGGATAAGGCTGTGACCTCTAGTCGTTACCAGCAATCGAGAGTAAAGAACGTGGCCTCTTGATACCACTGCCTAGTTAGCAGTGTCGTGGTGGAGTGGGCTTGACCTGCCCTCCGCCCTGCCCTGCCCTACGGGACTGGGGAGGTGTTGAGGTCACGGATCTATCAACAACAATGTCAAACACCCAGGCTCTAAAGGTTACATTGAGGAGTACGTGATTATTCTGTGGAACCTCTCCTGCCACGATGTACAGCAATAGTTTTTGGCCACATCAGAACCAGAATTCCAGTCAAGCACGTTATCTAACTTGATGGTCAGGAACGTTCTTCTTTATGTTTACCTTTTGGTACTTGAGCAACACTGGTATCTCTCAGGTCCTGAGCAACACTAGTCTGGTATCTCTCGGGTCCTGGACGATGACACGGAGCAGGGGGGCTTCTCACGCATGTCAGTTAGCCGCCCTCGTGTCCCAGCAGGGGAACACAGAGCACTCTATTTCAATACGGGATCATCGAAGGCTTAGGCAGCAGCTCGCATTATAAAGCTGTCACATAGCTTATTATGAGTTGCCACCTATTCGTGTATGACCTAAATTGCTTATAACTGAAGAAGTTGTATAGTATGTTGTGACTTGAGTATTCCCAACAACTCTGGCCATATCCAAAGCAGACGTGTCGCTGAGGCAACGCGGCCCTCAACAACCCTCCCGAACCATTTTCTGTTTTACCGGTCGCTTACGAACCCTTATCGCCGCACTTGGTCCCTCCTTCAAGAAGGGGACGGTCTCATTCCTGAGATGGACCATCGTTGCTGAGGACTGGAAGAATCTTTAGCCGGATGGGAGTTACACATCTTATGGTAGATGGGTAGGAGGGCCGACAGTGCAATTTACAGATGGTGGAAATCACTGGCAAACCCTTCGGGAGTTAAGAATGTGGGTGGGGACCCCCTTTTCTATGCTGAAGGGTCCGAGTTACAGTTCCCCCAACACATTCAGCCAGGGGAACGGGGATCTTTGATTACCAGCTTCTTCGAGGAACCTAACATCCTTGAGCTTCGAGCCAGGTATTACTGGGAAGATGATTATTGTTGTCATGAAGGACGTGGTACGGTATCAAAGGCCACAGTGGTAGGATACCTACGCAAGGGAGGGCTTGTGAAACTCCAGTTACCTGAGTATGTGATGAAGACGAAGGTCATCATGTTAAACTTTCTAATTTATTTGTTATTACAGTTAGTCCACGACATCGCGCCTCTCACTTGGGCTGGGCGCAATGTGGTCGGTATTAGGGAGAAGAAACAAATTATCGCTCTCTGAGAGGGGCAGTCACAGGAAGCCTCTACATTCCCGGCTGCTTCCCCTGCAAGGCGGAACGCTTCGTCGGGAGGCAGACTTTCTGTGGGAATTGCCACCGCTGGGACCAAAGAGCTTGGCAACGTGACTCGAACGCCAGGAGTGGTTCTCGTAGTGGACGCCATGACTCGCCTTGATGCAAAGTTAGTTCAAGGGGAAAGAGTTCCTCCCGAGTGCCTCAGCTCCTGAGGGACACACAATGCTTGGTCACTTGCGTCTCCTAGAACGCCTCAGATGGGAACTTCGAGTAAATCACCATCAAGCAATCTTGATCGTCAACGTCATCCAGGCTACAAAGTTACTTATAATTAATGCCGCAGGCTTTACTTTACTAGGGGGTAACATGTATGGCAAGATACCACGGAAGGACCAGTGGTCTGGTGAGCTGTAAACCGATGGGACAACAAAATGATAGCGGTGTGATGAGCTGCAGCCCAAGGAAACTGTGGTTACCGGTCACTCGAGTAACTAGGTACCGACGTTGCACACTTCGTCCCAGACGCGCTAAGGTACACACAAATGTGCTTCCTGACAGTCTGGTGACCCGACTGGAGGCATTGGAGACTTACGCCAAGGCGCAATTTGTACCCATGGAGCACCCAAAACGATATTACTAAACCACAACATGGTGTAATCAACAGTAATATTATGCCACGGTGCTCCAGTGGAAGTAACTAACTCTCATACTGGTATCATTACAAGGAGCCTCCAACACTGGTTCAGGCTTATGTCAGCCGAGACGGCACTGGTAACTAAACGCCCTTGTCAAAACCACCACTAGCTAGACCACGCAATACTCGGCATGCTGTTCGTCACATGATTACTATGTGGCCACTGGCAACTCAAGGGTGGGCCATTTTGATAATTATTTCTTTCCGTACACCTCCAAGCTTTGGAACTCTCGACCATCTCATGTCTTTTCCAATAACTATGATCTGGCACGTTTTAAAAGGCAGGTTTTTCACTTCCTCCAAAATTCGTAAATATTTCTTTGTCTCTTTCCCTTTCATTAACCTCTTTATATTTCTATTAAGGTCCGGCCCTGATGTGGACTTTTGTCCCTGACTGGGGCCTCCAAAATTCGTAAATATTTTTTTGTCTCTTTCCCTTTCATTAACCTCTTTATATTTCTATTAAGGTCCGGCCCTGATGTGGACTTTTGTCCCTGACTGGGGCCTCCAAAATTCGTAAATATTTTTTTGTCTCTTTCCCTTTCATTAACCTCTTTATATTTCTATTAAGGTCCGGCCCTGATGTGGACTTTTGTCCCTGACT
>JAYMFT010410777.1:0-18262 GCA_038088735.1 Panulirus argus | reverse complement strand
TATAAGAACGAATAAAACAAAATCACATAATCTGTAAAAAGCTCAGGTTCAGTTACAACAAAAATTTATTTTTATATCATTTTTTTTTATTTTGGCGTTGATTATGTATAAAAAGATGTTTTTGTAGTTCATCAGACATAAGTAAAATATTCATTTTCTTTCTATTACGTCAAAGTAGAGTCAGTAATATGATTATACATAAGTCAACAGGATAAAATTCTAATCGTTTCACATTTTCCTGATTACAGGTTTCCATTTGACGAACATATATTTCTTTCTAATTTTTGACGAGGAATTACTCAGTGGAGAAGATGTTATATAGGGTTCATTATGGAATTTCACAAGGGTGAGGTATCTGGTGGACACGTGTCTGCCGGGTGGTGCTACAGAACGAGTTCTTGGGTGGATATTGTAGGATAAAAACGTATTTCTCACCTTATGTGGAAGTGACTGGTAATGTTTCATATCAAATGTTACTGATATCAATGGTGTATCAGCTGTAGTTGAGAAAACGTGATTTTTTTACGTCTGGTAAACCCATTTTAAACATAAACTATTGGTAGAATAGGTATATAACGTGAATAACCTGAATATTAATGTTTCTTACGATGAGGATGGAAAGCTAGATAAATGGATGCATCATCCCTCGTTGACTGACGAGATGGATGACTGGAGTTAACCATCGTAATGATGGCGATAGCGAACACAGATTGTGTAGGTAGTGACAGTAATGATGCTGCCCTTACTAGTACAAGTGTTAGCAATGACAGTGATGGCTGCTGTGCCATCATGGTACCGGTGTTGCTGCTAGTGACAGTGACACTCTTAATGTTGACTCTTAGAGCTGCTGGCACCACTGATACCACCTGTGTTGGCGTCACATCCTGTATCAATTCTAACGTTATTGACTCTAGATCTTGTTCTGATATGATTTCCACCACATGTGTTGGTACCATTGACGTAATCACTGTTTGTTCTGATAATCATTTGTGTTAACACTGTTGCTTTGGCCAGTGTTATGATAATAGTGTTGTTGCCGCATTTGGTACTAACTTTAATGGGAGTCGAAACTGGTGTGTGAGTACGGGAAGCGTCCTCAGTAACGGTGTGAGTGTAAGTGGATCTGATGCCCATGGTACTGATACTAAAAGTATCAGCACCATAACCATCATTGATGTAGATCCTATGTGGTGTTAGTCTCTAAAGAGTTAGCTCTGTTGTATTGCTAATAATGGAACTGACACTACCGGTGTTCATACAAGACGGGTAAACAGGTGTCATGATATGATGGCAGCGTCGACGTTAGTTATACAGGCAAAAGAGTTGTTAGGTCAAATAGTGTTGCCTCTGATGGTGTTCCCCCCTATGACACATTAGTTGTCTTATCATTGGTAGTATTGACCATGATAGGCTCTGGGGTTTTACCCAAAGGACTACAGAATGTAACAAACAATGAGTCCTATCGAGGGTGTTTGTTACAGCAGAAAAGATGATACAGAAGTTACACCGGGGAACTTTATATCTAAGAAGGTGCAATTAAACTGATTCTTGGGCTTGAATCGCATTGTTTATCAAACTGCTTCTCAGACGTATAAATGATGTTACTTCCAACTGATCTTTTTGGTAAATCACTTCATATGTCCAACATCCTGTTAGAAAAAAAGATACTTGTCCTCATTCGTTTTAAAAATTTGCCAATGAGTTCGTATCCATTGCTATGTTTGGAATCTATGCCTAACAAGGCTGCTTAGATCAAGAATATCAAAGCCTTTGATCATCCTGACGACCTTATAAGATAGCTTTTAAACCTCCTTTCTGTAAACTAAAAAAGTTAAGGCCTGCCAGACGGCGCTCGTAGAATTTGTTTCACAGTGTGGGAGTCCTCTTTGCAGTTCATTCTGTGTTTTTTCAATTATTGTGATAAGAACTGACTCCGTAATTTCTTCTCAGTTTATCTTGTTAAGAGCAATACGAAGTTCATTAAGACATGTGTGTCTTAAAACTCTTCTGTTATATTTACCATCGTGGTGACTAACATTACAACAATCTGATAGTTACTTCAAAAGCATTTTGTTTGAGACCAGTCGTCCTAAATACTTCTTCAACCTAGACATCATGAACGACATCCTCGTCTAAAGTTAGAACTAATTCTGTTATATTCAAATCGCGAGTAGGTTTCTCAACGAATTGTATACGGGAACTATGTAGCAAGTTTTAGTAGAGTCCACGCTCGGAGCTAATGAAAAGGGATTCTTTTCGTGGCCGGGCGGAAATAATGTGAAAGTTTTATTTGGATCCATGACATTTAAAGTTGTATTCCAGGTTACACTTAGAACTTTGCCACTATCCCTTGCAAAAGAAGAAAAGGGAACAACTGCATCAGTTCACTCGGCTATATGCTTCGTTCTGCCAGACTCGTTTTCAATTAGCATCCCCACAGTTGAAAGTGTGAGCGCAGGTACAAGCAAGTTGGAGAGAGGGGAAGGGAAAGTGCCAAGGAGCGAGCGGATGGATCAAGAACACTTGCTACGTCCAGCCACGAAAAGCAGTCTTCTCAGTCCTTCAGAGCATATAATTTCATGGCCTGGGCTGAAGTAGTATACATGCGCTGTCTGCGGAATGGAGGAAGGATGAAAATTGCCATCAGGAACTGTTATAAACTCATGATATGTATAAGATAAACACAAATTAATTACATTGGTACAAGAAGGCATAAGCAATGCTTCGTTCGAAGCTGTTACAGGATTAGTACAAAAATAATGTAACCAAATCTAGCTTGACGAGCAATTGATTCCATAAGATATGCATGTGAATACATAACTGATTAACACCAGGTAGTACTATCGGCCACAGGTTAGTGAGAGACGTAAGCACAGTCTCCAAATCTACCAGATGAAGGGAAAACAGTCCTCAACCCACCCTGCATCACGTAGATAATAATCATACTGACTTAGTAGATGTTATATATAACCAAAGAATATATACAATAGGGATGTGCATGAGATAACATTGAGTCCATCACTAACCATAGTCGCACAACAATCATCAGATTTACACCTTTTGATTTAAACAGGCCATGAACAGGGCAAAGCGATGATCGTACACTCCCGTGATGATACTTCCGACCTTCACATGCTGGCATTAAGGGAACGCGAACGTCCACATAGACATTTGGAGGTAAGCACTAGACACCCACCCCATACCGTAAGTTACGCGTCACATTAGAGGTCGTCTGCACTTCCCATCGCCACACAAAGAGTGGCATGAAGATAAACAGTTAAATACATCTGGCTAAACGAGACCGATGAACTCTATTGTCCTGCATCTTGCACTTTCTCTAGTTAGTGAGTGAGCATATAGGCGAAGGTAGCTGCATAGTGGCGAAATTTATAGACCTGCGGTAGGTTGCCTGGGTTCGCTGCTTCGATGATTCGACAGAGATCAGTGTTAATGTAGGCCAAGAACACGGGCGAAGTGTGTCATGCCAGACAAACAGAATGACTGGTGATGCTCCCCGCGTAGTCCTCGTGTACTGTCGAGATGTAGCAACAAGACACAGCGGGCGACTTACTCGCGTTCTGTTGCCACGCCTGAATGACCACAGGATCCAATCAGTGGCCATCCCGCTCGCTCTGGGCGACGGGACGAATGACACCTTAGAACCGTCAGGGGTGACCTGACTCCAGGCAGAACGTCGAGTCAAGGCGCTGATTTGGGACAACTGTAACCTGGAAGCTATTGCAATGAAGTAGACAGCTTTAATTCAAGAGAACCGCCTGAGATATGTTCCCCTTGTAGCGGGATGTCTGAAGAAGATTTAAGACTTTCTAGAGGGACCAGAACGGACGGGCCGGAAGAGGTGGTGCACGTTGTGGAAAAAAAATCACCGCTTTAGGATATCCAGAAACCGTTGATGGAGATTGATCCCGGAATCATAATGGAAGGAATCAACCAGAGAGGCTACGTGGTAGGACACCTTTAAAATCGCCCATTTTTTGTCCTGAAAAAGAGATGAAAGAAATAAGAAGACGATCCCTTCAGAGATATAAGGTGAAATGGGTTTCCTGAAGAATGCTTGAAAAACCTACCAACAGGAAGGAAACTCTGTGATGGACGATTCCACGTAAGTCTTCCATTAAGTCGGTCCCCACCCACGGTTTGAAGCGATCCGATCAGAGTAATGAAAGCCCTCGCGTGAAGACGTAAGAGCTTTCCCAGGTGCGAGGTCATTCCTATTTGAATCTGGGGGTTGCAAAGATTTTAAGGTGTTGGGTGTCTGTGCTTTCTAAACGCATTCCCTTTTGCTTATCTGATCTCTGTTCTGTAATGTATAGTTACCTTTCTTGTCGCTCCATCTGGGTAGTTGTTGATGAGGGACTTCTCCCTCTGGTTCTGTCAGTAATGATGTCCTTCAGGATTCTGTTTCGTCGACTTTCATTCTTCTTCCCTCCATAAACGATATCTGTTCAGCCTTTAACCCTATTCCCTCATTCACCGATGATTCTGTTGCACAAAATTCAGCTTAATTTCCCTCCCCTGCTATAGGATATATTTCGTCTCTTAATTAAAACTTATACCGATATTCAGAATGAGGAAGCTACAAGTGGGTTAAAAAAAAAATGCAAAACGGAATTTCTTCCTATGTCTCTTTCTAAATTTCGGTCGTTACCGATTATCAAATTTCATCTCACTAACCCATCGATAACATAAACACGTTGGGAATAACAATACTCTATACACTAATATGGAGATACCATGGAATAAGCATCACAAAAATTCCCTCTCAAAAGTTGGAGGTGTTGTGTGTGCCGAAATAAGTTTGCTTATGAGTAGCTGTCCCAGGGGTCTCTTGCGTTCCGGTTTAGCGTACTACTTGCATATGTGGGCTGAAGCTTCTATCTCTCTTTTAGTCGCAGTGGAATCGAAAGCCCTCCACGTTACTATCTCTCTTGCTATTATAACGTCTTATGAAATTATATATAGAATAGAATTTGACCTAGAACTTAGAATGTCTGTGTAAGCATATTTTCCTTTTGCTCAAACATTGAATATTAACTCAGAACTCATTTGCAATCATAAAACGCTCGTAAATCATTTTATGGTCAGTTAGAAATATGCAACGTATCCAAATAAATCGATAATTACCCTGAGTTAGCGGCTGTAATGAGTGAGTTTAGGTGACTCTCTTTGGTGACTGAACATGTCATCCCTGACCTATCTCGAATTCCTGGTGTTTCTGCTAGTTATGCAATAGAAGTTTGTTTCTGCATTTAAGCCTTTCAGTTAAACGTAAGGAACGTTTGTAAGATAATTCTCTAAATGTGAGTGGCTGATCTCCGGGCTGTAGTTCAACGTGTTGCATGTTCACCCTCTTTAACTATCGCTTTCCATCTGCTCTGATGTTGCTGTCCTCCCTTTTGTGAGCTGTCCGCGTGTACAAGTTCACGTTGGTCTCGATCCGCAGCACGTGACTGACTGCTGCTTCCCATAATTTCTAAGTAGAGACTGGTTACACGAGGACTAATCTTAATGATGACCTCCCTCTTTCCTTGAGCAGTATTGCCGTGGAATTCTCTTCCATCCTTATTTCTTCCATTTCCTAAAGCATGTGCACCTCTCAGAGTCAGGTCTACAAGAATATGAGGAACATCAGGTGATTTCTTCTACGTTCTTTCTCTCATACTCTTATTTTTCATTTCTTTCAGCCGATATGGCCACGAATGCTGTATGGTTTGCTGCTTGCAGTGTCTGTGTTGTGTGGACCTTGTATATCCATCAGGCACAAAAAAGTCTTCTTGTTTGAGTCGCTTACCTGTCATGAATCTCGTTGAATATCGAAGGTCGATACACTCGTTTTGAACGTTGATGGCTGTAAACCGTCACATCAATCGACTTAGTACAATTATGATTTCTTTTTTTAGATTTCAGAAGAGATATGAAGAACTTGATATTCCCATATAGGACAACAGCATTCGAGGTATGAGTTACCAAGTGTTTTGTACGAGTCAGTTTACATATCTGCAATAGAATCCTAAGATGAAGCTTGTCTCGTAAAATATAATCAGATTATCATTTCATGACTGATATGTCACAGTTGCATGCCTCGCCACTGTTGTTACTAATTGGTTTCCATAAGGATGAAAACTAATTTGCCATCCAGGGAAGTCATTTTACATTACTGAACCTCATTCGCTGTCCGAATAGTTATCATTCGAAAATATGCAACTCATAACGATTTATATGTGGATTAATGATATCAAAAGAAAGGAAGCTGTAAGAATATTGTTTTTCTTTTTCACTGATGAAATACAGGGAAAGTCAATTCATATATCTTTTCTGTTCTTTAGGTAAGTTCGGAAATAAGTGGAACCTTGAGAATGACTGACATTAAGAACAAAACCTGGTCGCTTACTAATTGGAGGAGTAATGATCTATCTCAAAAGTGGTTTCTTCACCACAGTATTCTGATAAATGATTTGGGCCGCTTAGGAGTATGATTTTTTCATTATTTTTTCAGTCATAAAATAAATATATAAACTCGCTAAAAATCTTGTTTTCCGGGTGTTGTAGAGTGGCATGCCAAGGTTCACATAAGCTTTTACGCCGGAAACGTATTAAACGTCTGCTATGATGCTGTCATGTACTTATGGTCTAGTTGATGTTTATGTGCGTTATATGTCCAAGGACTCTCTCTTTTGTAGTGTGTTGAAAAGTGTTTATCATCAGCTAGAAATCGAAAATTACGGTCACTAGTGGTTAGTCTTCAGCAAGTATTTCAGAATGAACTATTTACAGTACAGATTTGGTAATAATCATGAAGAGATGGAAGGTCGTAGAACATCCCTACAAACGGACTGGATTAACGTTGGTGCTTGTCGAGCTGAGTCAAAGCTAGTATCTAACCTGGTGTAATTAAAAGACCTGGTTTTAGAAATGTAAAGTGGCATTATAGTATAAACACAGTCTAGTAATACCGGAGATTACATCACAACTGTAACACCATGAACGCAAGCAAAATAATTGACAGAAGTACATATGAAGCAGAGAGAGAGAGCAATTACACACTAACAAGGATGAAACCGTTAGTGATAAAATTATTAATGTAACAACTCTCTTCCCAACACCATTCACGGTTTCTCTATTGAAATAATTTCAAGAGTTTAAAGATTAATTTCGGAAGGAAATATCATTAGGATTAGTTAGCTTGCCGTTCGCACGGACACCTGAGGTTAATGATAGACTATGATCAGTACACAGTAATTTGTAACGAAAACGAATCGATCATAACTGAAGATTTTAACGACCCAGTATCAACGTGAGAATAGGTTTTTCAGCTCTTCAAAGCCTCGATCTTATATGCATGAAAATAGATTTATCTTTTTAAAATACATCGACGACCAGTTAAGGAAAATTATAATGAAAATCACGCAGCAAGAAAAGACTTCATAGAATGCATATCCTCGCTTCCATCGGGAACATGTATATTGAATTTCTTAACAGGAAATGCTCGTCAACTTTGCAGACAGGACCATCTCATACCTGTGGCTACTGACATCGAGGCCAGTATTCTATACTTTCCTCCTAAACGTTCTCACGGTCGAACAGACAGGAAAAGTGTCAGAAACAAATATTGGTCACATTACTCTCTGTCTATATAGCAAGGGTAATAAGGACCATCGCTCATGTATGGTACACGTTTCAAACTTTTTCTGCGAAGACATAAGAACCAACTAAGTTTAATCACATAATTTGCAAAAATAGTAGGTTTTCTTAAACAACTGATGGGTACATAAACAAAATTGTATATAATTATATTTCGACATTGAATTATATCTACACTAACGAAATAAAGAATGCATCAGATATAAGAGCAATTTTCAGATTTTATTTTTCTTTTTACGTCAGAGCTGAGTAGAGTAATATGATTATATAAGAGTCAATGGGATAAAATTCTAATTGTTGTACATTTTTCTGATTACAAGTTTCCATTTGACGAACAAACTTTTCTTTTCAATTTTTGGCGAGGAATTACTCAATGGAGAAAATGTTATATCCGGTTCGTTATGAAAGATTTCAAGGGTGAGGCATCTACTGGACGCGTGTCTGTCGGGTGGTGGTGGTGAACACGTTCTCGGGTTGACATTGCAGGATAAAAACTTATTTCTTACCTCATGTAGAAGTGACTGGTAATGCTTTATATCAAATGTTATTGTAATCAATTGTGTATCTACGCTATTTATGATGCAGAAAACATTGGTACATCATATGTAGTCAAGAAAACGTGATTTTCTTACATCTGATAAACTATTAGTAGAATAGGTATGTAACGTGAATAACTTGAATATTGATGTTTCTTACGGTGAGGATGGAAAGCTAGATATATGGATGCATCGTCCTTCGTTGACTGGGAAGATGGATCACTGGGGTTAACAATCGTAATGATAGTGATATTGAACAATGATGTCGTTAGTGATGGAATTGTTGCTGCCCTTACTAGTACAATTTTTAGTAATGACCCTAATGGCTCTTGTGCCATCTTGACACGTGCTGGTACTGAAATCATTGGTATCACCTGTGAAGGCGTCACATCCTGTATCATTACTAACGTTATTGGTTCTAAATCTTGTACCCATATGATTTGCACCACTTTTTTTTCATGTTGAAGGCTCCAGTCACCCAGTCACGGATAAAAGTCCACATCAATGCCGGGCCCTAATTGAAATATTAAGAGAAACAAGAAACGGAATGACAAATGACAGGGAAGGTATTTACGAATTTTTGAGAAAGTGAAAGACCTGTCTTTTGAAATGAGCCAGGTCATAGTTACCTGCAAAGACATTTGTGGGTAGAGAGTTCCAAAGCTTCGACGTGAAGGGAAAGAAGCAGTTATCAAAATGGTGCATCCTTGAGTTGCCGATGACCATACAATGATCATGTGACGCAGCAGCTTGCCGAGTATTGCGTGGTCTAGTTAGTGGTGGGGGCACACAAGCAGTCAGCTCTCGGGTTCCAAAGTTAAAGTAATACCTACAGAAGAGGAAAAGTGAGCCAAGATTGCAGCGTAAGGCAATGGGGTCAAGTTTGGAAGTTAGCTTGGGACAGTTTATAAGTCGGATCGCTTTCGACTCAACCCTGTCAAATAAAGGAAACAGCGCTAGAACCACCCCAAATGTGAGAACAGTGCTCCATACATGGTCGAATCAATCCCTTGTATAAATTGAGCAACTGTTCAGGACACTCAGTTTCTTAGAGGCAGTCTTAGCTGTTCCCATAATGTACGGTACCGCCGACGTAAACAGTTTTTACTGACAATCGTTAGAGTTAGCACTGATGTGTTGGTCAGTGTTATGATTATAGTGTTATAGAATTGGTTCTGAATCTAATGGTAGCCAAAAATAGTGTGTGAGCACGGGAAGTGTTCGCAGTAACGGTGTAAGTGGATCTGATGCACATGGTACTGGTTCTAAAGATGTAGATCCTATGTGGTTTTATTCTCTACAGAGTTGGCTTTATTGTGTTGCTATTAGTGACACTGACAATACTGGTGTAGACAGAAGACGGGTAAACACTTGTCATGATATGATGACAGTGTCGACGTTAGTGGTGCAGGCGAAAGTGTTGTTAGTTCAAGCAACGTTGCCTCTAATGGTGCTATCACTAATGACCCTTACACTAGTTGTATTATTTCTTTTATCAGTGGCAGTATTAACCAAGGTAGGCTCTGTTGTTTTACTCTAAGGAATACAGATAGCAACAGACCACTGGGTCTAATTGAAGGTGTTTGTGACAGCAAATAGGTGAGGGATGAGAAATACCTTGGGAACTTTATATCTTCGGAGGTACAAATAAAGTCATTCGTGGGCTTGAATCGTATTGTTTGTCAAATTGTATCTCAAACGCTTGCATGGTGTTACTTCCAGCTATTCTTACTGGCAAACAACTCCATATGTCAAACATCCTATCAAAAAAGTTCCTGGCCTCCTCCGATGTAAACATTTGCATACGAGTTTGTACCATTGCTACAAGTGGAAATGATCTCGGCTTACCAGGCAGCATGAATTAGAATTGTCAAAGACTTTGAACATTCTAGCGAAATTGAAAAATCACCTTTTAACCTTTATGTAAACTGAAAAAGTTTAGGTCTGCTGGACGGCGCTCGTAGAATTTGTTTATCAATCTATACCTGAACTGAACACAAAACTTCATCCTAGTCAGTCTTAAAAGCTATACGAAGTTCATTTAAAAATTGTTGTATTATTACAACCGTCCTGTTGACCAACATGACAAACACATCTGATTCTTACCTCAGAAGCATTTTGTTTGTGACCTGTCATACTACATATAACTTGAACCTCGACATTATTAACGACATCCTCGTTAAAATCTAGAACTAGATCTATTACATCCAAGTCTCGAGGAGGTTTCTCTTTGACCTGTATAAGAGGCATTATCAAGCAAGTTTGAGTCCACGCTCGGAGTTACTGTGGTGGAAATTAGTGTAGATGCGTTACAAAGCAATTCTTACCTATGGTAGGAGTTTTATTTGGATTCATGACATTTAGAGTTTCACTCTTAGGCTACACTAAGAACCTTACCAGTATCTCTTACAAAAGAAGGAAAAAGAACGATTGCATCAGTCCACCCTTTAACCTGCTCCGTCTCCTAGAATGTTTCTATTAGCACCCCGCAGCTGGAACTGCGTGCGCAGGAAGAGGCATCTTAACTTCCAAATGGTACTGATTCAGTTGGAGAGGGGAAGGGAAAGTGCTCAATGAGTGGGAGGGCGGATCTACGTATACACTTACTCCGGCTATCCACGAAAAATAGACTTTTCAATCCTTCATAGCCCATATTTTCATGGCCTGGACTACACGACTGTACATGCGCTATCTGCCAGATATATATATATATATATATATATATATATATATATATATATATATACACCCTGTTCACAGCTCTGATAGCTGGAACCAAGAAACGTTTGAATTAAAGCTGTTCGTTGGTTGATACAACACTGAAGAGCGTGGTAACTCTACAGTTTTTCTTATTTTAACACATATATATATCTATATTTGTAAGTTGCTTGCAATATAAGCAGCGCCAGTTTAGATATGGAATAATTTCCGAAGCTAAAGAGTTAAAATTAGTTTAAAAAGTTTATCGGTGTAAAAGAAAATTAAAGTTAATTGTAAAGTCTTATAAAACGATAAGTGACGTTTCAAGTAAATGCGGGAATGTAGGTGTGTTCAGTCAACTGTATTACGTATTTTGTCTCATTATGCAATGGTGTCAACAGTATGGACTCGTACCGTAAATATTGGTTAACTGCTAATTTTCATTGTTCAGTAGATAATTAATATTTGCCAGTTTACGTAATTTTTTGTAAATCATTTGTGTCTGCCTTTATCTTGCATGACAAAGAAAAATATAGGCAAATTCGACATCAGGAGTTCAAAGGGCTTATATCTGGCACCAGGGCATTACATGCGCTTTCAGATTGTCAGTTTGATATTTTCATATTTACTTGCCACGATGCGTTTTGCATTGGTCATTATATTTCGGGAGATACAAGGTCAGTCAAATAATATTCCTGAAATGTTATACCACCTTTTATTTCGTTTTATTTCTGGCTGAGGAAATATTTGAAAATGAAGAAATGGCGGGAAACTAAAGCGGCGCGTGCCAGTCAGCCGACACTGCAATCTACTCCCCATTATTTGAAAGTTTGTGGTTGTTTATTTCACACTTTCTTACTCCAATGTGATGATATTATGAAAATTTTTCATTATAGTATGCAGTAATGACTTGACAGGTGTCGTGGAAACGTAAGGTACGGCGTTTACGGAGCAGGTGGATGAGTTTGTGAAGCGTTATAAAAGCTGTCAGATTTTAAAGTCTTAACCAGCAGTAATTACGTCTGATAATCATAAAATATCAAGAAATATTTTAGATTTATCCTGATTAATGGAGTTCCTTGATCTGTCTGATTATAAGTAAACCAATAGATGGCAATAAAAAAGTAGGCTAGGCTATTAAAGAGGCCTGACTGGTGCCGGGTCTCTGCTTTTAGGGCGATGTTTTCGCTGCGGCCGCTCATTGTTGTCTGTTACCCAAAGTGACTCCCTACTCCACGCACACCCTTCACCTGTATGTGTCCACCAATAGCAGCTGAGCTTTGTGTCGACCCAGCTATCAGATCTGAGTGAGCAGGGTAAAGTAGGACGAGACTTATCGTCAGGAACTGCTATAAACACATAGTGAGTATGAAATAAACACCAAGTGGTTCGGTTAGTTAACTGGAGGAACAAGGTGTGAGCAATGAGTCGTGTTCGAAGCTATTACAAGATTAGTACAAACATAATGTAATCGAACCTAGCTTGAAGAGCAATTTCTTCCATTAGAGATACTTGTGAATCCGTGAGTAATTGATTAAGCACCAGATAGTAAAATATAAACAATTGCTACAACTTGATGAGAAACGTGAGCAGAACTCCAAATTCACCAGACTCCAGGGGACACCGTCCTCATGCCATCCTGCATCACATAGATATTAACTATACTGACCGAAAGAACGTCATATGTTCCTAAGGATTATATACAGTAGACATGCCTAAGATAATATTGAACCAATCACTGTCCATAGTTGCACGACAATCTTCAGATTTACTGCAGAAAGTAAAATGCTATGGCCCGCTGGTTTTCCCCTTTTGGTTTAAACAGGCTATGATGAGGCCAAAGCATTAATTTTACACTCAAGTGAAGATGCCTCCGACTTTCACACTAGAATTAAGGGAAGGCGATCGTCCATAGACAAATTTGAAAGTAAACAATGAATACTCACCCGATGCGCAACATAGGAGGACATCATCACTCCCTAGCGCCTAACAAAGAGTGTCACTAACTTGAACGGCAAGGTACCTCTGGTTAAAGGAGACCGAGGACCTCTGTTGGCCTACCTTGCACTTTTTCCAGTTAGTGACTGCGCAGACAGGCGAGGGAAGTGGCGCAGTGGCGAACTTCATGGGCTGGCGGTAGCTTGCCTGGGTCCGTTGCTTCGATGATTGGAAGGAAATAAGTTAGACCAAGAACAAGGGTGAAGTGTGTCATGCGATATCCGCGTAATCTTCGTGTCCTGCCGAGATGTAGCGACCAGACACAGCGGGTGACATATTCCTTCCTGTCGCTACGCCGAAATGACCACAGGAACCATGCGGTGGCCTTCCCGCTTGATATAAAGGGACGAATAGCGCCTTATAAGCGCCAGAAGTGGCCTGAGTTCAGGCAGAATGTCGTGCCAGGGCTCTGATTTGGGAAGCGACAGCAACGGAGAACGCTTTATGCAGGAGAACTGCCAAAGAAACATTCCCGGCGTAGCGGGGTGTCTGAAAAAGATTTAGCACTTTCTGGATGGACAAGATCGGATTGTCCGGACGAGGTGGTGGACGCTGTGGAAAAAACCACCGCTTTAAGAGATCCAGAGACCATTGATGGACGTTGATCCCGAAATCATAATGAAGAGGATCAGCCGAGCGGCTACATGGCAAGACATCGCTGAAGTCGCACATTTCTTGTTATAAAAAAGAGATATGAAAAAAAAATTGAAAGACAATCCCTTCTCAGATATGAGTGAAATAATCTGCCTAAGGAATGCCTGAGAAACCTTGCAACAGGACTGATATTGTCTGATGGACGATTCCACGTAAGTCATAAAGTCGGTCGACACTCGAAATGTGAAGCGATCTTGGAGAACGGGTTGAAGAAGTCCACGCGGGAAGATGTAAGGACTTCCCAACCTTCCCAAGGTCATTGCTCTTTAGGCAGAGGAAGCCAAGGGTTAGGGGCTGTGGTACAGAGGCCTGAAATTGTGTACACCATAGCTAGACGGTCCACATCGAAGTAGTGAGAAAAACTCGGCAGGATTGGAGGTGAAGACAGACTCACAAAGGCCCCATAGTGACGGGGTAGAAAGGAGAAGGAAGAAGAAGGACCACCTGTTTTAGTTGCTGGAAAAGGCGTTCAGATCCCCCATCTACGAGGTTTCAGTCCTGGTGATGAAAGCGGAATTCGCGTGACCGGAGTCGGGAAGAGATCCGCATCCAGTAGACCCCTACTATCTATGAATGATTCAAAGACTCGTGGAAAGAGCGACCATTCTACTGACGAAGCTTGTTGTTGAGTATAGGCGTCGCCACTGGAATGTAAGTCTCCTACTGGATGAGTAGGTAACTCTTGTGAGCCATAGGAAACAGGCGTTTCGACAGGCGTAGAGGAGAGAGTGACCTCGCTAACCCTTACCTATTGACACAGTCACCATGTTCGGATCTGAGGGAACTTGGCGAAGGAAAAACCATGCGACTATCAGCTCCTTGGCTTTGTTATGTTATTCCCTTTGGGTGTTTGACCACTGACCCTGCCCTTGGCGACCGCAACGACTAGAACCCTCAGTCCTTGTCGAAGCGTCCATCGTGATGAACAAAGCTGGGATAGGGGCCATTTAGTTATTGCTAAAAGACAGTAGACGTGGTGGCTTCCTTGCATGCAAAAGGTGGCAAAACGTGAGTGAAAATGGGATGGAAAGATTCCGGTTGAACAAGCCGAAGGTACGATTCCCCGCTCATGTCAGTCTGCGATGCCTTAGACGTTCGAGCGGGATCACTTTCACTGCTTTATTGAGCGAATCGAAGAGGCTCACCCACAGACGACGAGTAGGGGTAGTCGACACCGTTACGGCAAACATTTTGCGCTGAATGCGTGTCCTGTTTTCGGTCGAGAGACCAAGAGCGCCAGCTATCGTGTCCCATTCCTTTCTGACTCTCACAATCCGTAGGAAGAGGACCAATGACATCTTTCTGAAGTGGACCTGAAACCCAGTGGATTCCGACTTCCTGATGGTGGTAAAGGTCACCGTGAAGCGTCGATGGAATGGACGAAGCTGTTATCATCCTGCGGCGCACTGGAGAGCCCTAAGGGCACTACTGTGTACTGCAGGATCACATTGTTCGCCTGAAACGCCAAGAACCTCCTGAACTGCTTGTGAATTGGTATGTACCAATAGGCGTTTTCCAGATCTAAAGCTGCAAGGCAGGAGCTCATGCGAAGGTCGCGACGGAGACCCTCTTGAACTTTCTAGTGCCGATAAGCTTGTTGAGGGCTTTCAAGTCAACAATAAGAATGTCCATGGAAGAGCCCTGCTTGAGCACCGTGAATGTTCAGAAGAAAAAGGGTGAAGCGATAAGGCTCGACTATTAAGTCCGACAAATTTTCCAGATGTGATCTTGAGTGGTCGGGAAGACCTTGGTAAAGGATGGGGGCCTTCTGAGAGGTGAACGTCTTAAACAAGTACACGATAAGCCCCTCTTGACCATTCTGAAGATCCAAGCACCCTTTATTCCAGGAGTCTAGAAAACTGAGAAGGCAACCTTGACATCGTTTACGGTGGGGTTTTCCAGTGTAGGGCGGTCATTGTTGTCCATCCCACCGTCTGTCCGACGACCTAGATCAGTGGCCCCTACGGAATGACTGATGTCTTTTGGCTTTTTTGACCGGCCGGCCTCAAAAGGAGAGATCGCTGTGTTTATGAAAGGGAGGCTTCTCATGGCTCGAAGGGTAGGCTGGTTTGGGTCTTTTCGCGGAAACCTCATAACGATCCAATGAAACATGTACCCACGGAGGCTGCGATGCCAGGCACCTTACAAGTTCCTCCTCGTCAGTCAGGGAGTGATCGAGAGGGTTACCTCTGAGAAGTGCCAAGTGAACCTGGCTGTCCAGTATGGCGCACGACTCCTTGCGCATATACAGCCGTGTCATAGTGGCTCTTTCCACAGCTTCACGGTACATCGGTTGTAGCAAGAAGGCTGCAACTTCGCTGATTGACAGGCATTTATAGAGATCTTGTGGTAGATATCGGTCCTGCATCACCCGAGCCAGGCGACGTGCACACAGCAACAAGAGGAACAGCTAAGTTTGAGGCGTCCCTGTTGTTACCGACCTTTTCCTGGCTTTGCTATCGTCCAGCAGCGTCTTCTTAGTCCTGAGCCGCCAGGAGACAGCGTCCTGGTGAATTCGCGCTACGCCAAGTAACTGAACAGTCTGGTTTACGTGTAAGTAACTGAACAGTCTGGCTTACGTGTCAGTTTCCTCATTTTCAGTTCGGCCTCCCGTATGTCAGTGAGGGTAGAGGTCACAGATGCCGGGGCCTCCCTCTGAGAAGCGACTCGGACCTGACATTCATCCAAGCAATCAGCCAGACTAGCAAACTGAGTCATCTAGGGTTCAATGAGAAGTAGATTTTGCAACCTTCCGGACCTGGTTCGAAAACAATCTGAGCGATTTGGTCCTTGAGGGTCAGTCCAGTATCGAGGGCAGCACCGCATAGCCTGGTTGTCGATGAACCAGATGCTTTGGAATCATCCAAGACGTGTGTGGAATGGTCTGCGGAAATAATAATCAACACCCATAGAGCCCAGGGGCCACTTAATGATAACATTCTGCACTTCATCAAGAGTCCATGAACCGTTCTCGGATTGGCGACGATGGAAGATGATTAGCTGGCCATCCATAACCCAGTTGCGCCAGTCTGCCGATTCACTGGTCCGAACAATTTCCATGTCCGGTGTAACTGGACGGTATGCTGCTGAGGCGGTGTTGGATAGGCGGTGTTGGAGCCGGTTCCGCTACCCTGGAAGACCAGAACTCCTTTAGGGACTGACTGTCTAAGACGGTCAGTACTGGTCACCGAGGAGCGCCTCCGTCACTTCTTAAAGAGCCGAGTTGATCCTGAGTAAATTGAAACCTCGTCCGAAGAAGCAGAGTGGGAACTTAAGTGGTTGATCTTGTGTACTCCCCTTTGTGATTGGCAGGAGTTTAGTCACTCCCACTTACTAACGAAGCCACCCCGATAAATCCTTGTGGTAGGAGATGTGGGGGGGGGGGACGCAAGTGGCCCACCAGAGATTCCTTGATGCTCCGGCCGAGGTCCTTCATGGCTGGGTGAAAAGATGAACTGACTGTGGCTGATATCCTGGAAGTCAGAGTCGTCGTCAGGGATGACAGTAGGTGGGCGACTTTTGTTGGCTGCGAAGTATGGACCATTGCAGACGGAAGATGACTGACGCCCTCTACCAGTAGAGGATCTTGCTCCTGTTAAAGAGACAGAGGAACGGTATTAGCCACCTCCGGTTCGAACACGGGGACAGACGTAGGCATAGTCGATGTTTTAAGCCATGTCGTGAACTGTCCTTTGATGAGGACGCTCCTGAAGGCGAGTAAGGTTGACAAATTTATAAGCTGACGCCCAGCTCGGGAAACAGCTAAGCCGTCCGAGGGTTCTCGTGCTTAGAAATTTCCTTCACAGCAGTACTCCAGCGATTTTTGAGCCAGTTCTTCGCAGGTGATAACTGGTCATCTCGTCTTGGGGCAGACATGGTACGGCACCGAAGGTCAAAGGTTCCCTATGCTGAGCATGGGGCGTAGTTGGTGCATTGATTGCGTCCATCCGGATAGAATTTGACCAAAACATCACTTATCGTCGAAGAGTCGACCCGCGACGACGCCGTGGGAGGTGTCCTGTGGTCAAAGACATTGGAAAGCGAAGTCATAGTACATCCCTGTATACTGAGACGACGATAAAGCTTCTAGTGGGCAACCTCCGAGGAGAGACGGTGAAGTGAAAAGGTCCCCTCTCACCTGTAAACATGTACAGAGATCCAACAGGGTCATGTAACATAGCCCAGACCTACTGACGGATCGTAAAAGATGTGTTTTCGCTTCGGAGGGAGGGGAAGACAGCGTACGGAGGAAATGAGGAGGACCAGACCAAACCTGTTGTTCGGAGGCGCTGTACAACCCACCTGAGGTGAGGAGGTAAAAGGGCCAACAGGGGGCGGCTCAGGCCCCAGGTATAGATCGTCGTCTGGGGCTCGGTGTATGGCCATGCTCTCAATGGCCCCTCTTGAAATCTTGTGTTAAGGTGTTGATGTGGACTCCTGGGAAATTATTGTTTCGGAAGAAGCACACTGAGTCATTTATCTTTAATGTGGTTTTTAGTTTACTGAATGCAGATTCGTGTTGACTTTTTAGTATCTCACTCATCGCCTTGCAGTCATCTGTAAGAATAACTTCTGCTTTTTTTTTTATGTTGAAGGCTCCAGTCACGGACAAAAGTCCCTAATTAAAATATAGAAAGAATTGAGAAATTGGGAAAAACAGACAGGGAAAGTATTTACAAATTTTTGAGAAAGTGAAAAACATGTCTCTTGAA
>JAYMFT010410766.1:0-18263 GCA_038088735.1 Panulirus argus | reverse complement strand
TATATATATATATATATATATATATATATATTTTTTTTTTTTTTTTTTTTTTTTTTACACTCCTTGAAATTTGTGTGCATCAATTTTTTATGAATATTCATTTTGCATTTCATGAAAAAATTCCCAATCACAGGAACCAAACCTCCCTTTTCCCATAGGGCCTTAGTATCTGTATTGACAGAATTGTGGTTCATGGCATTTTCCAATGACTTTACCCCTATGAATAATGAGATGGAGATTACATATGTTTAATGTCTACAGAAAACGTTGCCCATCCTCATATATTTTCAAAAGCAATGTCACATTTATTTTTTGATTCTCCTTTGGCCATAATTACCATCTTCAGACATCTGGGCATGGAATTGGCAATGTTCCTGAAGTATTAGAGGTCCATGTTTTGGTCCATAGAGTCTTGATCCCCTGAATGGGGCAAGGCACTGATGAGTTGTTGCAAGAAGCAAGTTTGACTTTCATCTGGCTCTGGCAGTTCTCAATTGCATTAAGATTTGGGGAGTTCCCAGGCCACTCCAGTATTTGAATATTTTTTCTTTGATAACTTATTCATCACCTTTCCAGTGTTATAACAGGGGGCAGTATCCTACATAAATTGATCACTCCTGTAAACCTCATCAAAAGGAAGCAGATGGTCTTCTAGCACCTTAACGAATTGTTCTACATTCATTGTAGTGTTTTTGGGTAAACAGTACAACCCTCTCCTATCCATTGCACTAGTAAAGCAACCCTAGACCATCACACTGTATGTGTGTTTCACAATCTTCATTGTGAAACGAGAGGCATACTGTGTGGCACCCTCAAGCCTCCTCACCCTTCCCTGTCTTGTCTACACACACTTGGAGGAACTTTCATCGGAAACATCACCTTATTCCATAGTTGTTCACTCTAATCCTTTTATTTCTTTGCAAATCCATGTTGTTTGTTTTATTTCCTTTTTTAAGCACAAGTTTGGTAGTTGGCTTACGGGAGGGAATGTGAAAGTCGAGCAGGTGATGTTGAATGATTCTTTGAGAGATGTTTCCTAGAAGTTTTAGATAGCCTTTCTTGAGTTTGATGGCTGAAGTGCATGTTGCTTCAGTACTTGCTGTAGTAGAAAGTTATTTGTAGATCTACAGGTCTTCCTTGGGTGAACAGAGGTAAATGTTGATGGTGGGTTGATGTTGTCAGGGAGGCCACAAGTGGAGGCAAGCATCCACATGATTGTGCATTCTGAGTGCCTAGTACCCCTAGAAATCTAACATGTACCAGCATTTTCTTGCTTACAGGCAAGAATTAGAGCTTTCTCCTCTTTAGAGGAAGAAGTACAGTGCCCAGAATGAAATTTCCAAAATTGGATGGCAGCCAGGAGGGTTAAAGTGAGACTATCCTTCTCTAAAGATAGCCTGAGGCATGCTAAGGTGGGTAGCTGGTGCTCACATCATTAAAAACATTTGTCTCAGTTGCTAGATTTATGATGTTTTCACCCTTAGAGCATCATGTGCTTGTACCCAAAATAATCCTCAGCCATGTATTGCCATTGAAAATACATGGGGTTGGACAAGGTTATTTGGAGACGCCATATTCATTTAATCAACTTAATACATATTTTCAGTAATGTCTTTGTATATGATTCATTAGAAAACTTTTTTTATACATCCTGGAACATTACAATTTTCACACTTTTACGTCATTAGTTTTGATTGGTTCACCATTCGCAAGAGGAGTAATGAACAAATACATTCATTCTTTAGTCTGTTACTTATGTTGACAGTGCATTTTGAATTCTTTTATTGTAAATTTGTATATATAAGCCATTTAACTCCCCCAGATGAAAATTTACTTAAGGCAATTGACTCTTCTAGGCATATACATGTGTATCATGTTTCACACATATATTAAAAGGCTACCTGCCAGGCTTAGGTTGTTGCTGAGTTAGCATTATGTGATAATATCTCCTCAAGGTCAGTCACCTTCCAGCCATGCCAAGGGGAGCACATTCCTGCAAGCTTTTTAAGGAGCAAATTGAGAGGCTTTTGCTAGATTTACAGGATCAAGTTGAAGATGATCCTGAATTGCCTGATGATGATGATCTCTCTTTGGATCATGTGGAGAGGGATTTCATGGACGCATTTTTCTGGCATTGAAAGTGAATAAGATAAGGTATCAGAAGGTATACCTATCCTAAGTGGAGTCAGAGTTGCCAACAGTTGCCTTAAAATTAATCCCTGTTAATTTTTTCATTTTTTGATATTGTTTATATGGTTATTTAACATTTCTGCTTGTGGAAAGTGATGTTATGAACATTTCACTCTCCAGCATTGAAAATTACCAAAATAAGGCATCAGAAGATGTGCTTAGCACAAGTAAAACGAGTTTTGCCAGCAGTCACCCTTAAACAAGAGCTTTTCATTTTTCATTGCTCTGATAGTATTTGTATTTTTTATACCTTTTGGAGTGTTATAATAGAAATTTTAGTTTGATTTATTTCCAAAGCACACACAGACCTTAGGTACGCATGTGAACTAGATATTGTTGAAGTATGTGACATTCTTTTGTGCCTGGATCCTTGCTTCCAGGAGTATCAAGTACATATCATTATTTACCTTACAGTATTGCTGTAGGGATAATTTTTGGTTGAAGATTATTTTGTATCTTATTTATCAGCCTCTCCAAAATGAAAATGTGTGTATTAGAGACTAGGAAAGAGAAAGAGAAGAGGCATTATCTATCTATCTATCTATCTATCTATCTGCTACCTGCTCCCTTCTGGAGCTCCTTCAAAGGGATGGCCTCAGCAATGGAGTCTCCATAATTGGTGAACTCCTGTGCCACTTCTAAGCCTTTTGTGTTTCACCCTTAACAGGCCTCTGGCAAAGGGCAACTCTTTAATGCAATATTTCCAGAGGCTCCTACCTATTGTTCCTCCCGACTACTTCAACCCATTGTGTTTACCTAATGTCCTAGCCAAATGTTCCATTCTACTACTACCAACTCATGCTTCTGCCTAATGCTCCTCTCTAATACCTTTACCCATGTTTCTTCCTAATGCTCCAGCCTAATATTCTTTCCTATTACTTTTGTCAATTGCTTCTATCATTTTGCCAAAAGACAGAGGTAGTGCATAGTGCTCAACACAAAAAAATCTGGAGTTAAGTAGAATTAGTTGTGTGAGTTAAGTGTTGTCAAGTGATATGTGTGCCAGAGAGAGAATATATTTGCTTACGGAAAGAATCCCAGAAGTCCATGTGTTCGTGAGGTAGAAAGAAAAGATAGCTAACTAGGTCAGAGGAATGCAACTTATCAACTACCAAATACTCATCATTATGCATGTCGCGCTAATCTAGAACTAAATCTTACTTATTTTTTTCAGTGTTGTGATCCTTATATTATTATTTTCCCCCCTGAGTTTTATAAAAGAAATGATTCTTATTCTTTTATTCCATTTTCTCTTTATTATATACTCAAAGTATTATGTACTATGTGGGGAATAAATTTTGTTCATAGACTTCTTTGCCTTTTATTAATCATCCTTTCTAGAGTGAATATGTATTACACTTGGAAAGAGAGCCTAGAGAGATAGAGAAGTGGTACTCTTACATAACCAGTACTTATCATTATATACCTCTCACAAATCAATAACTAAAGCTTGTTCAATTTTTCATTGTTTTGATATTTCTTTCACTCTTGTTTGCGATTTCCCTCATTAGTGAGATGGCGCAGGAACAGACAAAAAAAATCCCTCATTTGTTCACATCTATTATTTAGCTGTCATGTGTAATGCACCAAACCACAGTCCCCTATCCACAACCAGACCCCCTTAAACCTTTCCGTAGTTTCACTCAGCTGCTTCACATGTCTAGTTCATTCCATTGACATCACGTTGTCCTCTATATACCACCTCACTCCAGTTCACCCTATCCTGTGCCTGCCTTTCACCCTCCTTCATTCTCAGACCCCAAATACTCAAAATCTTATTCACTCTATCCCTCCATTTCTAATAAAGTATCCCACTTCCTTGTCTCCTCCACTTCTTATGCATATTTCCTCTTTGTCAACCTCTTTTTACTCATTCTCTCCATATGTCCAAACCATTTCAGCACACATTCAACTCTTTCAACCATGCTCTTCTTATTACCACACCTGTGTCTTACTCTAGCATTACTTAATTCATCAACCCCCCCTCATGTTACATATTGTCCTGCATCATTTCATTTCCAATACATTTACCCACTTTTTTACGTTCTCATAAGTAGCCCTGCCTTGCATTCATGCCACACTGTAATGGACTACTATACCTTGTTCCACAAATTCCTCGATGCTTCCAGAACCTTCACCCCCCTCACTCACCCTATGACTCACTTCATTGGTTTCATTTGCTGCCATGTCCACCCACTGTTATCTAAAACACTCCACTTCCACCAGGTTTTCTCCACTCAAACTCACACCTCATCTGTCTTCATTTTACCATTGCTAAACCTAACAACCTTGCTTTTATTCATATTTACTCTCAGTTTTCCCCTTTCACATACACCCAGTCTCAAACGCCAACTTCTACAGTTTCTCACTCGAATCTGCCATCAGTGTAGTGTTATTAACAACAGTGGACACCACCAAGGCCTCTCTTACCCCCACCAGACTGCAGACGTGCTGCTCTCTCGGAGACCCATGCATTTGCCTCCCTCACCACTCACCTATAAACAAATTTAACAGTGATGGTGACTTCACACACCCCTACTGCAGTCCATTCACCCTCTTCTCTACCTACTCACACATATGCCTTCCCCTCTTAGTAAAAACCCCTCACTGCTTCTGATAGCTTTGCTCCCACACCATATATACATAAAGCCTTCCCCAAAGTACCTCTTATCAATCCTGTCATGTACTAACTCAAGATGCATAAATACCACATACTGATCCTTCTGTTTCACAGTTTCTCGCACACTTTCTTCAAAGCAAACAATGATCCACTCTTCCTTTACCGCTTCACAAACTACATCATTTCTCCCTCTTCTAATGCTCTTTGCATGCCTCCATCCTCTAAGTCACACTCTTAATGCAAGTTACCAGATACATGAAACAAACCAGTACCTCTATAATTCTAACACTCACCTTTGTCCCTATGCCTTTATACAGTAGCACTATACATGCATTCTGCCAATCCTCAAGCACCTCACCATGATCCATATGTACACTGAGTATCTTTAACTAATCAACAATACAATCACCTCCTTTCTTATGAGATTCAACTTCTGTACCATCCACTCTAGCTGCCTTGCCACAATTTATCTTACACAAGTTTTTCACCACCTCTTCTACTTTCACTGAACTACTTTTCATGATTCTCTCACTTCACATACCTCTCCATCCCAAATACCCATCATCTGCCACCCAATCATAAACATATTCAACAATCATTCAGAGTACTCACTCCATCTCTTCATCTCCTTTTCACCTCATCAGTGCCTGTTACCACTTCCCCATTTGCCCCCTTCTCTGATGTTTCCATTTTTTCTCATGTTTTTCTCACCATTAACCTTCTAAAACATTTTCTCATTTTCCCTGAGCTTTGTAGATACTCAGTCAGCCTAACTCTCATTTACCCTCTTTTTGAGTCCCTGCACCTTTCTCTTGACCTCTGCTGCCTTCTGTTGTACATCTCCCAATGACTTTCATTCCTCTCTACCTACTTGAAATCATGCCTTACCCCCTTGGGAAGAACTCCATACTGCTTCTGATGGTTTTACTCCCACACTATACACCTCTCGTTTCTCCTTCATAGCAACTTTGCTTTGCCTTCTCACCACCATCTGACTCTTTCACTTGCCCACCTCCGACCTTCCACATTTCACACGCTTCTCTTGAACATGCTAGCACTGCTTCCCATTCCTCATCCATTCTCCTAGCTTCATTTACTTTAACAGTATGCTATTCTACCCCCCTCAACTTCTTTTGGCATCTCTTTCGCAGAAGTCTGTTTTCCAAGCTCGCTCACATTCCTCACCTTCTTACCTATATCATTTCCTACTTTCTGAAAACATCTACAAATATTCACTGTCACCTCCACCAGTTGCCCCTCTCAGCACATACACATCTAAAAGTCTCTCTCTTTCGCATGCCAATCAAATAATACGTAATCTAGTAATGCCTTCTTACGATCCATCCTACTCACCCACGTATGCTTATGTTTGACCCCCTTTTTAAACCAGGTGTTTGCAATTCCTGGTTAATTTTGAACACAACTTCACAAGCTGTTCACCCTTTCCCTTCACCTTAATATCCCGTACCCCCTAATTATACCGTCAACTGCCATGTTAGTCACTTCTGCATTCTAATCTCCCATCACTAATACCCAATATCTTGTGTCTGAACTGCTGACACACTCCCTCAGCTGTTCCCAAAATACTCGCCTCTCTTCGTCTTTCTTTCTTTCTTTCTTTCTTTCTTTCTTTCTTTCTTTCTTTCTTTCTTCTTCTTCTTCTTCTTCTTCTTCTTCTTCTTCTTCTTCTTCTTTTTTCTTCTTTCTTCTTCTTCTTTCTTCTTCTTCTTTCTTCTTCTTCTTTCATCTTCTTCTTTCTTCTTCTTCTTTCATCTTGTTCTTCTTTCTTCTTCTTCTTTCTTCTTCTTCTTCTTCTTCTTCTTCTTCTTCTTCTTCTTCTAATATATATCCAATGTACTACTTTAAAAAAAATTAAACTTTCAACTTATTTGTTAGAGGAAGCAGTTAGTTACTACTTCGCTCACATTGTAGCTAAACTGATATGCAGAATTCTCTATTTAGTAAGTATGTCGAGTGTTGTTGTTAAATCTTTGACACAAAAGGTATATAGAGTTGTAGTAGTCAAATGTTGGAGGAAATTTTGCTTGCATAACTTTGCTCCTGGTTTTGGAATAGGCAATATGATATAGATAGATACTCTATCCATCTTTTTATATCTCTGATGCCTGTTCCCAACTGGAACTCCCTCAAGGGTGGCCACTGCAGTAAGTCTCCATAACTAGTGGGCTCCAGGAATATTTTTTTTCATCCACAGAAACTGAGGGTCCCCCACTGTCCATCACAGAGCAGCGTCGAGCCACTATTTTGCAAGAAATTCCGTTCGTCATTCCTTTTGAGTCCCGCACACAGGTCTTTAGTACCTTAGTTGCTCGTAATAGAAATATGAGTCAGATGCGTGCAGACTTCAATGAGGGACCCATGATAAGTGTAACCATAAGAAGAACTCATATATATGAAGATGCTTTTGATAAACTGTCTCCAAGTAATGGTAAGTAATTTGAAAAATACAATGTGTTAGTGCATAGCATTGTGGATCTGTGTGTTTTGGTGTGGATATGGTGTAATTTAGTATGCATGGGTTTGTGTGTGTCAGCAAGGATGCTCTTAATTACCTTTTTGTGCAGTATAGGTAGGAAGTTCTACTCATGGGGCCCCATATCTTGTATCTGCATGTGTTTGTGTTAGCCCATTTTGTATTCATCAATAGGTAATGTGTATATGATTACGTATAATTTTGCATTTGTACTGTACAGGAAGGGAGTCTTATGCTCATGGAGCCCTATCTCTTGAACATTTTCTACAATCTTACAACTTCCCAATTTCATGTATGCTGTGTGGATTAACCATGTCTTCAGTCATTTTAATGTATTCATCTATCATTCTTATACTGTGCTGGGGTGTGGGAGATTCATAACATATTGAATTATCATTATTATTATTTTTTTTTTTACTTATGGAGTGAGTGAAACTTTTTTTTTTTTTTTTTTACAAATTCTTGATAATCAGATCTTGGTGATAGATTAAGTTAATGTTATTAATCTGCTGAGAGTTAATGACTTAGAATGTCTCAGATACATCATCTCATGTTTGTGTGGACCTGTTTTATCATATGAATATGTTAGCAAGCAGGTTATCTTTTTTTTATTCAAATCTACATTTTTTTCCTGAACAAACCATTTTTATCTTAAATGTTGGTATGGTGAGCCCTTGGACATATTATTTGAATGTACGGTAGAATGGCATTGACTCCTTATAAGTATTGTTAGGATTTTTTTTTTCTTTAACTATTTGCTTCTTAATCCTCTTGTAAAGCAGCTGCCATAACCAATTTTTTTTTATTACATAATGAAAATTATGCCTACAGAACCCAACTTACGTCTGCGTATGAGAATCCGTCTTTTGAATGCTGTTGGCTTAGATGAAGTTGGGATAGATGGTGGTGGAATTTTTCGCGAGTTTTTGTCTGAGTTGTTGAAGACTGCCTTTGATCCTACCCGAGGATTCTTCCTCTTGACACGTGAAAATACCCTATATCCGAATCCTGGAGCACATCTTATAGCTGAAGATTACCACACACATTATCATTTTGTAGGACGAATGTTAGGGAAGGTGAGTCTAGGGCATGTAAAAGAGTTTGTATATAAGATAGATTTAATTGTTCATCCTTATTTTTTTTTTTTATTTTCATTCATGGGGATAGGAGAAAGAATACTTCCCACTTATCTCCTGCATGTTGTAGAAGGTAACTGAAAGGGGCAGGAGTAGGGAACTAGAAATCCCCTCCTCCTTTAATTTTACTTTCCAAATTATTTTTACTTTCCAAAAGAAGGAATAAAGGAAGGAGCCAAGTGAGGATTTTTCCTCTAGTCTCTGTCGTCTATTCTTGCTACTATCAGGTATGAGAAAAAGAAAAGATTTTTTGTTGGCTTTATATTGCAATGTAAAATTGTTTCCTTTTAATGGCTATAGATAGTCATATTCATATGAAGATGGTGCTTTATTGATCAGTGTTGTTATGATTATGGACTTCAAGATTTCATTTGATTTTCTAAATTACACATACATGATATATGTAATATATATAATATGATATATAATATATGTTATATAATCCTTAGGGATAGGGATAAATAATACTGCCCATGTATTCCTTGCATGTCATACAAGGCAACTAAAAGGGGTATGAGCTGGAAATCCTCCTGCCCTGTTTTACTTTACCAAAAGAACAAGCAGAGAAGGGGGCCTAGTGAGGTTTTTCCCTCTCTGCTTAGTCATCTGTTCTTGATGCTTCCTATCTAAAGCAGGAAATAGCAAATATATATTAAAAAACCATAATAACATTGGTCTAATTTGATCGATAATCACTGATATTTTACATGCAGGGGAAAGGTATTGATATATAAATGAAAATGGTTCAAGTGCAGTTTGATGTGGGCAAAAGTAAAATTTCATAAAACACCCTGTGTATAACAAAATCTGTCCCTTACAGGCATTGTATGAGAATTTACTGGTGGAAGTCCCATTAGCTGGATTTTTTGTATCCAAGCTGTTGGGTCGATCATCATCATCTGTTGAGTTTCATCACCTCGATTCCCTTGATCCAGAGCTTTGTCGCAATTTGCTGTCCCTCAAGACCTATCAAGGAGATGTTCAAGACCTTGGCCTAGATTTTACTGTTCTTAATTCTGATTTAGGGCAGAACACTGTAAGTTATATTTCCTCTGTTAATAAGGAAATCAGTTTAATGGAAGACTGTTTGATAGAGAATGTTACTTTTTGGAGATTCCCTGTCTGGGCCAGCAGTGATATACTGAAGTATTATAGACTTATAAAAGAATAGTTAGGGAAAGGGTCTGTTCTTGTACATTATCTTTCACACTGAAAAATATTTATTACAGAAATGCCTGAGGAAGGCATTGTAAACATGTACTTGTTATATGATGTTAAACATGCCCTTTTTGATGAGAAGAATATAAAATGCTTTTGAATTAAACAGACACAGATTGGCACAATAAGTTGTATGAGAAGAGGACAGGAAGGGAGATGAAGTTAGGATTCAGAGAATCTAGTGAAAAACTGCTGTTTTGGAAATATGTGTTTAGATGGACACGAAAATCGTGCTTCATAGACAGGAATCTTAGATTGGTCTACATAATTATAAACCTAAGAAGTTGACTAGATTACTGTTAGTAAGCTTTATCTTAACACAGAAAAGACTTTTCACATGTCGTTAACAGATATAAACATTTTGATTATGGTAATTTTCTATGAATTCATCTTGATTATAAACTCAGCTTTATCACTCTTACAAAGATCATCTTCAAAAGAATGTCAAAAGCAGTGGGAATTTTTTATCAAAGATCAGTCATTACCTCAGTAAATAAACCCTACTGATATTATGACACTAACTGTTGGATCAAACCTTACCTGACATTGGGGTTATTTTTATGGTAATCTCTCTATAAATGTCACTTAAGACTTATCATAATCCTCTAGTAGATGTTTGATGGGATTTTAACAAACTTTCTTTGCAAAATGCAATATATCTCAGCTTACACCTTATAATATGCTAGGTAAAGTTACTCTGTATGCTTTCTGTTCCCTCTGTCTTGTTCAAGTTCCTAAACCTCATTGTAAATTCAGATTTAAGGCAGAACAAACAAAGCTGTACTATTTTACCTTACCTTCCTGCTCAGAGTCACTACTATCGTTAATGGAACTCCAAACCACTCCATAACTAACCATCAACTTGCAAATAAAAGTAGAAAGCATACCCTTGCATCCTGTTTCAGCAGCCTTTACTTACAACACACACACACACACACACACACACACACACACACACACACACACAAACAAACAAACAAACAAACAAACAAACAAACTAACACACACACACACACACACACATAAGCATACATACATGCATAAATACTTACATACTCTCTAACTTATCATGTCTTTCCCAATTGCTATAACCTGGCTCATTTCAAAAGACAGGTCTTTCACTTCTTAAAAATTCATAAATACTTTTCTTGTCTTTTTTCCCATTTCTTAATCCTCTCTATTTTTTAATTAGGGCCTGGTCTTGATGTGGACTTTTGTCCATGACTGGAGCCTTCTACTTAAAAAAAAATAAAATAAAATACATACATACATACATACATACATACATACATACATATATACATACTTTCTTTTTTCCCTCTTTCTTACTTGATTGCTGCCTCCCACATTTGCTAGGTAGTACTAGGAACAAACGAAGAGCAGCCATATTCGCTCACATTCCTTCTCGAGCTGTCGAATATAATGCACCAAAACCATAGCCCCCTATCCACATCTTGCCCCCACAAAACTTTCCATGGTGTACCCCTGAGATTTCACATGCCCTTGTTCAGTCCATTGAGAGCACATTGACCGCAATACACTACAGTGTTCCAATTCACTCTTGTTCTGTGCATGCCTTGCACCCTTCTGCATGTTCAGGCTCTGATCACTCAAAATCTTTTTCACTCCATCCTTCTATATTCAACTTGGTCTCCCTGCTCTCCTTCTTCCCTCCGCTTCTGACATATATATTCTCTTTTTCAACCTTTCGTCACTCATTCTCCCCATATGTTCTAACTATTTCAGAACACCCTCTTCTGCTCTCACAACCACACTCTTCTTATTACTGTAACACATCTTCCTTACCCTCTCGTTACTTACTCATTCAAACCATCTCACACTACATTATTCCAAACATTTCATTTCCAACACATCCATCCTTCTCTGCACAACCCTATCTATAGCCCATACCTCGCATCCATATGATATAATTGGGACTACTGTTCTTTCATACCTATTTTTGCCCTCTCTGATAAACTTTTCCCTTTCTATACATTCTCCATCGCTCCCAGAATCTTTGCCCCCTTCCCCACACTATGAAACTTCTGCTTCCATGGATCTGTTTGCTGACATGTCCACTCCTGGATATCTAAAACACTTCATTTCCTCCAATTTTTTCCATTCAAACTTACCTCAGCTAACTTGTCCCTCAATCCTGTTGAACCTATTGACCTTGCTTTTATTCACATTCACTCACAACTTTCTCCTTTCACACACTCTTCCAAATTTAATTACCAACTTCTGCACTTTTTCACTTAAATCTGCCACTAGTGTTTTAAATACCTGGGTGTGGATATGACAGCAAATGGAACCATGCAAGTGGAAGTGAGTCATAGAGTGGGGGAGGGGGCAAAGGTTCTAGAAGCAATGAAGAATGTGTGGAAAGACAGGATGTTATCTGGGAGGGCAAAAATGGGTATATTTGAGGGAGTAGTACATGAGTTTACATGAGAAAGACAGACAATAGGAGGCCTGATTGGCCCGTGACTGGGTTGTCTGTTAAAAAAAATGTTTGACTTGACAAGAAAATGTAATTCCACTCAGCAATCTTTTAAGCTATCACTGACTCCCTGCTGCTGCACATTAGCACTCTACTGTCTCTGTTACCGCTGTTGTTTATACAGTGTATTTCTGGCATTTTTCTCAGAGTATATCTGAATTTATAAAGTATTTGTCTAAATGACTTTTGAAAATGTTTATAGTCTAAGGGTTCACTATGTCTGATAGTAACTTATTCCAGTGCTCTACACACCTATAGGGAAAGCTTTTTCCTATGTCTGTGCTACGCTTTTTCCTATGTATGTGCTACATCTTTTAGCTTTGAGTTTTATTCCATTTGTCCTGGTACCTGTATTTTCTTGTATTTCAAAAAGATGTTTGTGATTTATGTTATCGAACTTGTTCAGAATTTTGAACACTTGGATTTAGTCGTGTGAATTCTATATTTCTTAAGGGATTTCCTCTCCTCCACAAATAATCCAGTGCACTCATACACTGACGACTCAACACTGCATTCATCCACATCCTTCAGTTCTGCTCCCTCTTCTCTCACTCGATTGGCATCTTGTCTTGACACAGCTTCCTCATTAAGCTCAGACTTGGACAGAATATCTCAGTGGGGTACACAAAATCTTTTTAGTTCTTGCAAGACCCAATTTCTACCCATCTATCTATTGAAAACTCCTCACAACTCTTATCTCTCCTTTGACAGTTCTGTAATTTCACCTCTTGACTCAGTGAACATACTTGGTATTACTGTAACATCCACTCTTTCTTGGAAACCCCACATTATGGAAATAGCTAAGTCTGCCTCCAAGAACCTGGGCATCCTGTTTAGATGTTAAAATTTCTTTTCTTCTGAACAGTTGCCACGTTTATACAAGGGATTGATTTGGTCTTGTATGGAGTACTGCTCTCACATTTGGGGTGGTTCTAGCTCTGTATCCTTATTTGACAGAGTTGAATTGCAAGCAATCTGACTTATAAACTGTCCCAGGCTAACTTCCAAACTTAACAACACCTTACCCTATGCCTTAATGTTGATTCATTATCCCTCTTCTATAGGTGTTACTTTGGTTTTTGCTCCCAAGAGCTGGCTGCTTGTGTGCCCCCACCACTAGCTAGACCACACAACATTTGTCAAGCTGCTGTGTCACATGGTTATTGTGTAGCCATCGGGAACTCAAGGGTGGGTCATTTTGATACCTGCTTCTTTCCCTACTTGTTGAAGCTTTGGAACTCTCTACCATCTCATGTTTTTCTTTATAACTATGACCTGGCACATTTCAAAAGACAGGTCTTTCACTTTCTCAAAAATTTGTACTCTCCCGTCTTTTCTTTTTCCATTTCATAATTCTCTATATTTCAATTAAGATCCGGCCTTGATGTGGACTTTTGTCCATGACTGGAGCCTTCAACATAAAAAAAGAAAAAAATCCAAACTTTTTAGCCTCTCTTTGTATGCTGGATTTCTAAGGGATGGGATCAATTTTGTTGTGCATCTTTGTACTAACTCTAATTTTTCTTCATATCTTTTATAGTTTAGGGACAAAAATTGGACTGCATATTTAAGGTGTGGTCTAACTAGAGAATTATACAGTGTGGGAATTGTTTCTGGTGTCTTGTAACCTATGTTCCTGGCTATGAAACATAACATTTGGTTGCCTTTTTTACTTGCTTCTTGACAGTGTTTAGTGCACTTCAGATTGTTGCTAAATGACAACTCCAAGGTTCTTTTCTTCATTTACCTTAGTTGAAAAGTTTCTGAATGGTTTGTTGTCATAACGTATATTTGTGTCTCCAAAGTGCATAACTTTACACTTGTTTACATTAAACTTCATTTGCCATCTGTCTTACCATTCTGCTAGTAAGTTAAGATCTCTTTGAATCATTTTTCAGTCCTGCCTGTTTGCAGCTATACCTTCTAGTTTAGTATTGTCAGAATATTTGGAAATCTTCTATCTGAGACCAAGTTCTAGGTCATTAATGTATATTATGAAAAGAATAGGGCCTAGGGCAGACCCCTGTAGCACAATATTTTATGAATGTGAAGCTTGGGCTATAGATGAAGCTATGAAGAGGAGGTTGGATGTGTTGGAAATGAACTCTTTGAGAACAGTGTGTTGTGTGTGATGATTTGATCGAGTAAGTAATGAAAGGGTAAGAGAGATGTGTGGTAATAAAAAGAGTGTGGTTAAGAGAGCAGAAGAGGGTTGCTAAGATGGTTTGGACATATGGAGAGAATGAATGAGGAAGGGCTGACAAAGAGGATATATGCATGAGAAGTGAAAGGACCAAGGAGATCAAATTTGAGATAGAAGGATGGAGTGAAAAAGATTCTGAGTAATCAAAGCATGAACATGCAGGAGGATGAAAGGCACGCACAAAATAGAGTGAATTTGAGTAATGTGGTTCGCTGGTTTCAACATGCTTTCAGTGGACTGAAGCAGTGCCTGTGAAACATCCAGGGTAAACCATGGAAATGTCTGTGGGGCCTTGTTTGTGGGTAGGGAGCTGTGGTTTCGGTGTACAACACATGACAGCTGGAGAATGGATGTGAGTGAATTTGGCCGTTCTTCGTCTGTTCCTGGCACTACTTCCCTAAAGTGGGAAATGGCGATCAAGTATAAAGAAAAACTGAATTTCACAAATCATCATAATTCTATTGTACAAACAAATTCTTACATAGAGAATATCAGCGTGATGTGAATAGAGCAAAGCTTCACAGCAAGTCAAATAGGCAAAGAGTTGTACATAACTGGAGGATTTGCTTAGGGGGAGGGGATAAATGAAGTACAAAAGCAAGATAACAGAGAGATTTTGAGCCAGATGGAATCAAAGTTAGGAGTCTCATGATCCATGAGATGAGCAATAAATGTTTTTGTATTACAGTAGGCTGGAGCAGAAATGATGATTGACATTATTATTGGAGGTCTGCTAGAGCAAAGGAGAAGCAGCCTTCCACAGTTGGGCTTCAGTAAGAAGAAAAATATTAGGGTAGGAGGTAAGCAGGTAGTGTTCAGCAGATGGAAGGGTAGCATTAAGACTGCAAATGTTGCAAAAATGAATTGAAAAAGATCCAAGTTTAGGAGCTGTAGCAATGAAAGTGTGGTGGATCTCAGTCGTATGTAGGTTGTCAATTGGGTTTTACGATCTGCCCAGCTCCTCTTAACTTGCACCACATGGAACCAGTATTGGAAAATTATTGGTTGATTGTGTTGCCATAGATTTTGAGAGTAAAAGGTAAGAAAAAAAGAAAATAAAACAAAGATATGTGTTCTATGTACTGTTTATGAGAAAAAGAGGTTGTAGGATTATGGTTGAATACAGGTAACCCAAATGTAGATGAGGAATGGAAAAAAAAAAAAAAATGGTCCGGAAAGAGGGTAAGTAATACAGACAAATGCCTACACTGCCACTACTAGCCCTCCCGAGGCCCTGGCGGTAGTACCTTCCTGGCCGGTGGTTGCCTGCCACCCATTCTACTACAATAAAGTAGCAGCTGATGCCACATTCTACACCTATGTCTATGCCTCATGCATGATTAGCATGATATGCAATTCCTTTTTTCCTTTTCCTCTTTTGTTTTTCAGGTTTTTTTGGTGCTTTGAACCACAAAAACTCTGGGCTGGAGGAGTCATATATCCCTCTTTACTTGACACCAAGTAGATGAATATGTGCTGAGCTGGGCAAGGCACATTAGGTGCAGCTGTGCAAAGGTCATATTAGCATGAGATGATGCAAAGGGTAGAAAAAAGCATTCCTCAAAATAGGTTTTTATCAAATTCATTTTGTCAATCAGTCAAACATGTTCTTTAAAGTAAAGTTTTGCATTTTTATGTGCAGGTAACTCATTGGTGTGTGAAGTTTATGTGCCAAATTGCTAATCAGGATTTCAGCATTTGCAGTTTGAATCATATCTGCTTTCAGATCCTTTCTAATATATTTCATACAAACTTTTCTTGTATTTCATTGATCTTGTCATGTATTAATGGAACACTGTGGGTCTTGCACACTTTGGCATTTTTCACATCTCATTTTGCTCATCTGATTGATATCACTCGTTATTTTTTAATCCAATCACTGTCTTTGGTTCTTAGATCTTTTCATTATAAACTCTTCGGCTTACTACTTCTATGTTCTTTGTCAATATAGCATTATGTACATTCCCTCCAGTGTTCACTGTCACTATTTTGTGTCCAACTTTTGAAATTCACCTGTTCCTTGATATACATACTTAATAACTACATTTGTTATTGTTACTCTGCTAATACAGCACTTTCTTCATATTCCTTGCATGAAATAAACTTTCTTCTCAGCCCCATTCTCTGTATATTTGTCCGTGCTAAATCTGTTCCTAGGGCCTCTTATCTTGAATGATGAATTCGGTTTTGCCATAAAATGAGGCGAGGCGTGCAGTGCAAAATATTTGTGTTGATTTCGTCATTCTTATCTAGATTGGTCATAAGCACTAGATGAACTGCTTTACCAAATGCAGTACTCTGGACAATAGAATACCAATGTAATCACTGAAAATCATACATATTTGTGTGTAGGATGCTTTTCGTAACAGAATTTACTGATATTTATGGGCTGTGGTTTTTGCAGGTTTGAGTCGGTCCTTTTATCAGCAACCTCCCATAGGCAGGCCGCGGCGGGCCTCATGGCATGCAGACACAGGTCATGAACCTGCCATAGATGAGTTCTTCTCCGTCAGAGTTGGGGCACTTGAGCAGGCTGTTGAGGAGTGCCAACATCTCACAGATCCAGAGACTGATGGAGAAATCAAAGGTGCATGGCTATTAACTGAGTAAGTATCGTGGGTTAACCCTCATGAAGGACAAATGATAGATTTATTACGTGGCTGTGAAAAGGAAATCTCATATCCTTTACCCTTTCACAGTAATCAAGATTTTTCAAGTGTTTTGTATGGGTCTTTTGTATTTCACACTGTATTTAACTTTAAAGTCTGTTGTATCTTTTTTAGTGTCATTTGTCTGCTCTTGCTCTGAAATGCCACATTACATTACAATACAGTAAGAGTTACTGGAAATTCTGTAACTGTTTTGTTCACATGATAGTTAAGTGAATTTAGGCTTGTTTATGTCTCACCAAACATCATCCTTATTTTTAACATTTCCATTGACTTTTGATTGGCCTTTTTTATTATTTTTCCACCTAATTACTGTTATTCTAAACATCTTAGTTCTGCTAGATCTCGAATGTATATGATCTTTTGAAAATTGTTTTCTTCCTCCTTTTAGTTACGTGTAATTTAGATGTTTCAAGACTGGTAGTGGTATTGAAAAGGTTAAGAGATTAAATGTTAAGAAGTTGAAGGCTAAAACCACAGAACTGAATTTCCAAGATGAGCCGGGTAAGAAGGGATGAATAGTAAAGAAACCATACTAATAGATGGTATGGTTATATAGATGTACGTGAATACTGCATTTGGAGGGGTTGCCAGAGAGGCATGCAAAACTGAAATTGATTCCTCTTGAAGAGCAGAGAAGGTTTGATTGTTCTGTATAATCACTGTTGTCCTTTGCTTTTGTGTGCCTGGGTCTAAAGCCATCCTGCTCTTCATGAGCTACTGTTCATATTTTGTAATGTGGTGCTTCATATTTGATGTTGCTATGTGTGGTGGGTTTTGTGATGTGATTAAGAGGTTGTCTTCACATGAAATGACCTTCATATTCAGGTTTACCTAAGGTAATGAGAAGTTGTGTAGGAAGAGATTGAGGAGGTATGGAGAAAGAACTGCTCCATAGGGAACCCTACAATAGAGTTTAAGTGTTTTAGAGGTGAAACCATTTTGAGTGACTCTGGCAAGGTGGCCAGCATGAAATTAGTCAATGAATTTTTGTCACAGTTCTGGAGGATGATCTAAAGTATTTATGTGTGAGGATTTCTTGGGGAATCGTGTTGAATACTTTATTGATATATTATTTATGATTTATTTATTATACTTGATCGCTGTTTCCTGCGTCAGCGAGATAGCGCCAGGAAACAGACGAAGAAAGACCCATCCCCCCACATACACACATATACACATACATGCACATATATGCACAGTACATATATATACATACCAACATATACATAT
>JAYMFT010410765.1:0-33412 GCA_038088735.1 Panulirus argus | reverse complement strand
TTTTTCTTCGTCTGTTTCCTGGCGCTACCTCGCTGACGCGGGAAACAGCGATCAAGTATAATAATAAAAAATAATAAAATATATATATATATATATATATATATATATATTTATGTATAACTAACCCAGGACTCTATTAAGGATTACTGCAGTTCAATACTGTGCTATATACAGTTGCAGGGAAATAAAGACTCCTTTGAAGGGAGTTCTTTAATGAGACTGTACTCACAATGAAACATTCTCACCAAAGGTGTCACCTCAAGCAGGAGGAGTCCAGTATTGCCTATATGAGCCACAGTGATGTAGCATACAAGGGGGTAGTATGAGTATAACTATAAATTTGGAGATAAATGTATCATTACATTATTGAAGGGGTATGAACATATCTGGTTACTGGAAAGTTACTAAATGAAACAATGAGTTTCAAAAGGGAATATGAGGTATGTTCTCATACAGGAATGGAGGAAAGTGAATGGTTCCAAGTGAAAGTGGGTCCACATTATGGATATGTGATGTCACCACAGCTGTTTTGTCTGTTTGTGGATAGTAAATGCAGGGTCTTAGGAGTAAGGGGTAGGTCTGCATCATGCTGGGGGTAGAGGGTTATGGGAGGTGAATCAGTTACTGTCTGCAGATGGTGGAAGGCTGCAGTGGAAAACTCCAGAAACTAGTAACAGAGTATGGCATAGTGTGAAAGCAAAAAGCTGAGAATAAACGTGGACAATATCAAGGTATTAGGTGCAGCAGGAAAGTAAGACAGGAAGGTACGAGTGTGAGTGTAAATGGAGAAGACATCAAGAAAGACAAGGTCTTACGGTACCAGGAAGTTAACAAGGCAGTGGATGGAACTATGGGTGCTGAAGCAAGTCACAAGTTGGAAGAGGAAGCTGAAGTCCTGGGTGCATGAAAAAGCATGTGGAAAAAGTTAGCTTTTGTAAATGTAAAGACAGGTATGTCCGAAGTCATAATACAGTAGTCTTAAAAATGTTGCGGATACAAGTCTTGGGCCTTCAATAAAAGAAAGGAAGATAAAATGGATGTGCTGGAAATGAAATGACTGAATGGTGTGAAGCAGGTTGAATGTATAAGAAGTGATAGTGTTAGAGAGAGGTACAGTAATAAGAGCAGTCTTACAGAGAGGGCTGACCAAGGTATGCTGAAACAGATTGGGCATAAGGAGTGAATAAATAGTAAGAGACTGATAAAGAGGATCTAAGTGTTAAAAAATGAAGGGAGCAAAGGGAAGGGCAGACAGGAGTAGATGGGGGAATGAGGTGAAGGAAGCTTTAGATTACTGGGGCTTGAACATTCAGGAAAGCAAAAGGTGTATACATGAAAGACTGAACTGGTGACATGCTTTAAGTGGGCTGCACAAGAGGATATGAAGTGGTCAAAGTAAACCATGATGTAGTAAGCGTGGCTTGACTTAGGATGGCAATCTGTGGTTTCAGTGGATTATGCATGAACAGATAATGAATAGATATGTGCAAATGAGGCCATTCTTCACATCTCCCTTACATTATCCCACAAGTTCAGGGTTCTCACATATGAAAGTAAGTGACACACCATGTCCCTTTTCTTGAGCTATTGTGTCAGAGTTTGGATTTTCCCCTTGAAATTTGCCAACATTTGGTGGCTGACTGTTATGATAGGTAGATACTTTGATATTCATTATCCTATAGGAAAAGGCTTTTAAGTGTGTCAAAGAAAATATCAAATACTCCAGCTTCTGTAGGAAAATGCCCTCTCCAGTCATAATCCCTCACCACCATGTGACAAATTCCTAGGGAGACTCCTGGAGCCAGAATGGCGATTAGGAAACAAATCTAAACTCATCTATCACTTCTAGCTCTTCATTATTTAGACTGATACTGAAGTGGCATATCCCATCCCCTTCAAAAACTAAAGTCTTAATGTTATTCGTAGTAACCTTCAGCAGCCTCCTCCAGTGTAAACATTTCAAAATTTCATGACAACTGCTTACATGTTTTCATATTAGTGCTATCATCTCTCTCATCTGCTCATAGTAACATCTCTAACTTCTAGTCCCTAATAAAACTCTTAATCTTACTCTGATACATTTAATGTTGGTCATAACCTTTCTCACCATATTATCAAAGTATGCAGTAAATTCAGTACAATATCAAGTCTTATTTCTAAAAGTCACCCTAAACAAATAATTCATTCCACTATCCTTGTTAGGCATGTTCTCCTCACTTCATGGAAGCCCTTTACTTAAAAAATTTTATTCAAAATATTGTTATGCATCTTTTGCATGATCTTACCACAAAATGAATGAAGGCAAGGGCCATGAAAGCTAAGCAAGCCTTCTAGTTACAGACACTTACTTAGATTAAGTATACTTATCAGTGCTTTGGACATTTAAAAAATGATCTGCACTTACTTAATTACTCTACAGTTATTTGATGTAACTTAAGCTTAATGCCATTTCCAGGACATTTCAAAAGATGACTCGTACCAATTTCAACAGTTTACATAAAGTCAAAACTTTTAATCTCACTTATGCTTCCACCTCAGTAATCCTACACTCAGTGTTCCCATCTAACCTTTGGTAATTTTCAATATACATTTGCTCCCTCCTAATGTCCAAACCATTTGAATATTTCTTCCCTTATAGTACAGTGACATCTCCTCATGCACCAAAGGACTCTTGCGGCTTTTCATCTCTTTTCTTTGTTTCTCTTTTAAAATGATGCCTCCTTATCCCAAAAACTGTGGGTATGAGCTCTACTGGCCATGATAAAATCAATCTTGTCTTATTCATACAATATCACGCAGGTGTTAAACTCAACAACCAATCTCCTTACACATACCAACAACCAATCTCCTTACACATACACACAGTACTCATTTTCACACCATACTTACTGGATATTGAAGTAGTCTTTTAAGTCACTATTAATAAGTTCAATAGACTAGCTAGCGCATGCAACATCTGAATATAAAATCCAGAAGTTATTGGATCTAGAGCAATGATCTGAATGTATATCCTGAATAAGAACATAACAAGTTATAAAGAACTGAAGAGATCATGAATCATAACACAAATATCTCTGCCATACAAGTTTCAACCCAATAATATATGAGGAAATTACATTTGCCTGTTTTTTTGAGTACAGAAAAAGTTTGGATGTGGAAAGGGAGCTGTGGTTTCAGTGCATTACACATGACAGATAGAGACTGAGTGTGAGCAAATGTGGCCATTTCATCTGTCTCCTGGAGCACCTTGCCAGTGCAGGGGGTGGCGATGCTATTTTCTGTGGGGCTGGGTGGTATCAGGAGTGGATGGGGGCGAGGGAATGTAAATATGTACATGTGTATATGTGTATTGTGTATGTATGTATATATGTGGATGTTGATATGTATATATATGTACCGTGCATATGTGTGCATGTATGTATATATGTGTGTTTGTGGGGGGATGGGTCTTTCTTCGTTTGTTTCCTGGCGCTACCTCGCTGACGCGGGAAACAGTGATCAAGTATAATAATAATAATAATAAAGTTTGAAAAAAAAGAAGTTCTCATGAAAACTTATGAATACTACATGGGATAACAAATAAAACAAAATGTAAAATTTTCTAACTGGTCTCTTAAACTGATGTTCTATACAAACACCCTTGATATGATAGCTTTAGCAAAGCCTAATCCCACCAACATAAGAGTGGATATATCACATACGAGGCACTATACAGCTATGTAAAACATAACTTGAAAATCTCAACTCTTCATTTAAGCTAATTAAACTCAACCTAAAAGCTCACACCATCTTATACCATCTACCATTTAAGGGTAGCAACCTAACACAAGAGCCATGTTATGTTCTATGAAGACTCTTAACTAGGCAAAACAGCTAGCCTTGCACATACCACAGCAGTTTGTGACAATAAGTACACTGTACAATACTTATTTGGTTAAAATTTCTAAAGTCTACATTAGCTAACACAAACTATACTTTCAGGAACTAAACAGTTGACTGGAATGTTGTGCTAAAGTTTAGCTCCTGAATGATGGCGAGGATCAAAACCATCCAGTCATGCAGATAATTTCTTTTGTAAATTCTCTGCCAGTTTGTCCATAAACTCAAAGGTGCTGAGGTAATCACTGCGTGATACACTGAAATGAGAAAAATAAATAATATTCAGATACATAACTCTTACTCAGTTAATACTTTTATAATAAATCCATGTCTCACTTTAACATACTATCAATGAGGATATGCATGGGTGATTTCCAGAATCTGTATGTACCTGACCCACCCCATATGTATAGAGAATGGAGTTAATATTGACAAGAGAGATACACAGATAGACAGACAGATAAAGCGATAGACAGAGAGATATATAGACACAGATAAAGAGAGAGAAAGATAAACAAACAGATAGATAGACAGGTAGATACAGACAGATACATATATGGACAGATAGTAAAACAGGTAGACAGATACATATATACACAGATTGAGATATAAACATACACTGAGAGACTGAGATACAGGAAGATAGGGAGACAGATAGGTAGATCTAAAAAGAAGTCAAGGTGGTAGAACAGCAAAATAAAACTATGCCTGTTGTTTAAGAAAGTAGCGCATGAGAAACTCAAAAAGACCAATAATGAACATGATAGAAAAAGTTATGTTTGCACAGAGAAATTAAAGAAACTTATATGACAGAGATACAGTTATGTTAAAAGTAGGAGTCATTAATTGGTCAATTAATTACTGAAAATGGTGACTTGGTTCAAGGCAATGAAGCTTTGGCAAAAATCTTAAATGACTTTTTTGCATCTTTATTCACAATTGAAGACACAACTCATGTCTCAAATCCAGTTTCATTGATAAGAGAGAGTGTACTGCAACAAACTGACATAAAAGCTAAAGGTATACTATCAGAAATAAATGGAATGAACATAAATAAAATGGCAGGCCCTGATAAGTTTAGTCTGAGTACAATGAAAGAAGAAAAAAGTGAGATAGTCCTTGACTGCCCATTTCAGTTAGTCACTTGCCACAAGAAAAGTTCCAGATGAATGGAAGTTTGCCAATACAACACTGATATTCGAAAAAAGTAACTAGTCAATGCCTGGAAATTATTGTCCTATTAGCTTAACGTCTGTAGTTCAAAAACTTATGGAAACAATCATTCAAGACAGAATTGTAAACTATTTAGAGGGCCATCATTTCATAATTTTTTTTTACATATTTTTCAATGAAATAATTCATGTCTGGAAAATCTGCTAAATTCCTATTATGATGGGTAGGTAGTAATTGGTTGGCAACCATCAACCATGAAGGTATATTACCCATACTATCTGCCTGTGTATCAGGTGGGTTAGTAACAGCTGAGTAGTAAGCCAGCATTACAGTAATTGTTAAGTGGCACTCCTTTTACCCAGTTAGCTGTCTTTTCTTTCTGCATTACCCACACGTGGACTGCTGGCATTCTGTCTACAAACATACAACCTCTCCTTGTCACACATAACACTTGATAACTGCTGCTATTCTGTAGTAGTAGTAGTACTGGTGGCAGACAACCATCAAACTTAGGGTACTACTGCCAAGGTTTTGGGAAGGATAGTGGTTTTGGCATCATAAGACAGCACTGCAACATTTGTAATATACACCCTTTCAAGTCAATATCAATGTCTTTTTTTTTCCTTGCATCATCTACATATTGGTTCCTGGCATTAAATCCAAATGCCATATTCCTTATTTCTCATACACAACACTTGACAACACACAACTTTCTCTTCCAGTGTTTTTCTTATCTTTTATATCCTCAAAATCTATGGCAGCACAACCAACTCATAATTCTCTGGCACTAATTCATAGCAGCACTGCTTGTTAAAAGGAGCTGGGCATATCCAAGAGCCCAACTGACCGCCATCATGCAACTGGGATCCACCCTACTTCCATAGCTACAGCTCCTGCACCTGGCTCTTTTACTGACTACTTTTTCATATCTGCAGTTTTAATTCTAACTTTCCTTCTACCAAACATCACCTTTTACCTCCTCCCCTTATCTTTTTCTTCTTTGGGTTATCTTTTCCTTCTTTCTGTAACCCAACTGTCCAAAGATGCTTCTCCTTTGCACTAGAAGATCTCTATCTATAATCTCTATCATTTCCACTTCAGGACTGGACCTTGTGGTACTGTAGTACAAAAACAATAATTGCTCTCCTTGTGGATCTTGAGTCTCCTTACTTTTTTGATGCCATCTGGCTCAAAATCTCACTGCACTCTCTTACATATGTACAACTTTTTGCCATAATGCTGTACTCTCTTCATATCCTTGCACTGAGATCCCCTCTACAGGAGATTTCAATGTACACACAGTCCCAGACTTATGATAATTTGACTTAAAGATTTTTCAACTTTACGATGGTGCAATATCAATATGAATTCAGTAAAAAACGTACTTCGAATTTTGAATTTTGATCTTTTCCTGGGCTAGTGATAATACTGGAACATAACCCCAGTGTAAGTTGGTGACCGCCTGTACATCAAGAGGACTGGTTAAACTCTAACCGGGACAATCCTGGTGGGCTTAAGGCCTTTTCTTTTTCCCTCCTTAACATTTTGAAGCAATCAAATAAACACCTTAAATGAGTTCCCAACCATCAAGAATACTCTTCCAACATACACAACTCCTTTCTTACCACTGAATACTTCCACTATTCATACACAATTTCTGACCCTTTGGACTCACCCATCCTCTATCACCCCCTAGAAAATGCCAACTTTTGCACTTTGGGGGAACTCAACAGTTATCTCTGCACACCATCTTTACTGACTTTCCCTGGGATGGATACTGTTTCCTTGGTCAGGATGCCATGTGTTGTAGTGAACACATGAAGGTTATCTTAACTGGGATGGAGCCCTACATCCCATCTTCTTTCTACATCTTTTTCCTCCCAGTCATGGTTTGATCCCTCTTCCTCTGATGCTTGTCACATCAGGAATACTGCATAACTGGTAATGACACTAATCCGTTTCCCTGAAACCTAATACGCTTTAATTTCCGTTTGGAATCACTGAAAACCTGTTCTTCACAGTCAGGCACACCTACATAAAAAGAAAATAAGTTGAACTGACTCCTCCTTCTATGGACAAATCTTTTAGGTCCTTATCCCAAAACATCAAACACTTCTGTAATTCAACCTTCCCTCCATTCTTCTGACCCGATCCATCTTTCCCCAACACTCCAAATGATAAAACCACTCTCTTTGGTGCCTTAATTTCCCCTACCTCAGCTTTGGAGGATTCTACAATTCTGTTTATACTCTACCACTTCCATCTCCTTGTACTGATCCTAAGCAGTCTCATATATTCTCCCAACGCAGGGTCTTCCAAGAACTTTCCCAGCTCTAGGTGTACAAGGCATAGGGCTCAGACAGCATATTTCCTAGAGTTTAGTCCAAAGGAGCATGCCTTTGAGCTAGTATATTTTGCTTGTGTCTTAAAACCCAGACTTTTCCTTTTGCTTTGACACAAGCCTTGGTGCAACCAATCCTTAAGAAAGAATAGTGATCTAAACCCAGCACTTGTCACCCTATTGCTCTCAATTCTGCTATCTCCAGTGTCTTTGAAGCTTTCCTAAACTCTCACTTTTACAAACACTTAGCATCCAGTTTATATCTCTCTGACCATTAGTAAGGATTTTGTTTTCCTAAGTCTACAGATTATCTTACATTCTAAGTAACTCAGCTCTGGTCCTCCTCTCTCAGGGATTTTAGATAAATTTTGGTTGTTGCCATTCACATCTCTAAGTATCTGACAAGGTGAGGCAAAATTTTTGCTTTCTAAACTCTCTTCCTTTGGATTCACTGCTTCTCTCAGTTCTCAAATGTAGTTTCCCCTCTAGCCATTCCACTGCAGCTGTCATCGATGAGGTGGCATCCCTTCCTATGCTATCATTAGTGTTGTTCCACAGGGTTCTGTTTTGTTGCCCACTCTCTTTCCTCTCTCAATAAATTCTCTTTTATATCTCACTTTTTTCACTCAAGCTGATAGTTCCACTTTACATACATCAGCTCCCTTTCCCTCCCCTCCGTCTAACACTTGTCCTTTTTTACAAGTAATAATCTTAATTTCTCTCTCAATTCAGATATGTGCAGCACCTCTGGGTGGGGAAGCAGTAACTTTGTTATCTCTAATAATGCTAACAAGCAATTTCTCCCTATATATCTCTCTAAGAATCATAAGTTTCCCTTTGTTCAATTTCAAACACTATAACTCAACTTCGTGATGACATATACATGATGGGCATAATCATATCCTCCATTATATCACGTAAACCTTACATAATCAAAATCACAAAGTCTGGTTCTCAAATGCTGGGAGTGTTATATAGGTAACGTAATTATTTTTCTTGTGGGCGGCTACTTCATATATATATGGGTTTTATACATCTAAGTATGGAATACTACTCACACATCTGAAATGGCTCATCCTCCACCTCTCTATCAACTAGCATGGAATCAAAAGCCCTCCATCTTATTAATTCTCCTGGCATTACCAATCTTCAACCTTCCCTTTCCATATGCTGCAATTTTGCTGCTCTCTACTCTATTAACATTATTTTGGCTACTGTTCTCGTGAGCTGGCTGCACGTTTCTATCCCATGACACACATTTGGCTGTTGCTTCCCTGAAAGTTTGTGTGAAGACTAGCCACTCAAGCAATGGCTGCTGTGATACCTTTTACTTCCCTTGAACAGCTAAGCTATGGAAGTCTCCTCCTTCTTCCATCTTTCTAATTTTGTATGACCTTTCTTCCTTTAAGAGTCAGGCCTACAGACATCTGCAGAACCCTAACTAATTTCTACTTTTCTTTCCTTTTACACTTTTCTTTCATCTGAAATGGCCTTAATTTGGGCATGTTTTGCCTGTGCCATGTCAATCATTATAAAAGAGATATCTTCAAAAATATTCAGAAGACTGGAAGATATGCAGATATTTAACCTACTACATCAGCTACTGTTAAATCTAAGGCATATATGAGGCAAACTTAAGGCATATATAAGGCATATATGGATTCACCTAACTGAACCCTACAATCACATGATATTTAGCTCCATGAATAATTTTACTTTTACTATTGACATCACGACTCATTTTCTGTCTCGCAAACTGCTTTCCCAAATTATGTCCACAGCTACATATGATCAAACTTTTAATGTAGTCCATAGAACTTATTCACAGTGTGCTACCCTTTCTCAAAATTCAGAGTGGGATGGTGCATACAGAACTTCCTCCAGACAATCTAATAAGGCAACAAATAGAAAAATAGTGTAACAAACTTATGGACAGGAAAAGGATTGCTTCTTTACAGCAATCAGTTATTCTTAAGTAAGCTGCTATATCCTCCTCTTATATCAAAACAAGAAGTACTTACTTAGAAATGCCCTTAATACAGATGGCTAAATCCTTCGTCATGGAACCAGATTCAATAGTTTCTACACAAACTTGTTCTAGGGAAACTGCAAATCTAGCTAAGGCTTCATTGTTGTCAAGCTTGGCACGATGGGCCAAACCACGGGTCCAAGCAAAGACAGAAGCTGAGGAAAAAATCAACATGAAAATACAATACAAGATATTAGGAATACTGGTACCAAAAATTTCAGCACTGGTCACCTCTCTCAACCATACTTTGCATATACCACACCTCTCTCTTACAGTGTCCTCAGGCATTTCATTTCCTACAAATGCACCATCTTCCAATCTTTTGCATTTAGGTCCCTAGATTTGGAAAACTGTTGTGACTACTATATATTCAAACATACCTACCTTTGCCCTAACTAACAATGACCTTTCCCTCCACACACTCCGCATGCACTTTGAAACAGCCCCCTGTCCTATCCTATGACTCACTTCAGCCTCCATGGTTCCATCTGCTACCAAATCCACTCCCAGGTATCTAAAGCAATCCACCTCTTTCAAGTCCTCCCCAACTCATAACCTTAATTTTGTTCATAATCACTCTATATGTTCTCCTTTCACACTCTGCTTAAGTCTGTCGCCAGCTTCCAGGGTTTCTCTCTTCAGTCTGCCATCAAAGCCATGTCATTTGCAAACAATAAATGATTGACTTTCCATAACCCCCTACCCAGTATGCTGCAGACCTGCCCCTTAGTCTTAGACCCTTGTCGTCAACTTTCCTCACCACCCAATACATTATCATTTTACAACCTCAGGACCTCTCTGTGATGGGGGTTATCAGGAAGAAGGTGAAAGTTACTCAGAAACAACAAGGACATCATTTATCATACAAACAGTGATAAGGACAATTCCAAAGTTCTACAAGAATCACTTGCATAATACCATGAAATTGTCTCCTTTAGCAAATATAACTGAGTAATTATGAAATTCATTCTTAACCAATATCTTAATTAAATGTGCAGCATGGGACCAAAAGACATTACATCAGCAATTGCAATGACACCTAAGTCTGTAGCAATTAGGCTCATATATAAGCTGCAATACACTTACCAATGGGATTTGTGGATGTTTCTTTTCCCTGCTGGTGCTGACGATAATGGCGAGTAACTGTGCCATGAGCTGCTTCTGACTCAAGTGTCTTACCATCTGGACACACAAGGACTGATGTCATCATGCCCAAAGACCCTAAAATAAAGTGTAAATTGACTATATTATCCATACATCCTTAGCATTAGCATACGATGACAACAAGCAACTCCTCTGGCAATGGTTTTAATCAACAGTTTTACTGTAATAATGTTACAAACAACTCTAAGCTAAGCATCAAATTTTTTCTTTTATCAAAATGACCATCACACATATACATTGTACAAGATTTAAATAATACATTAAATGTTCTCTGAAGCTACTCTGAACTTCCTTGGTCAATGCATGTCTGAGACACAGATGAATGCAAGAAATATTGTACAAAGAAAATGATATCACACCAAAAATAGCTACCAATCACTAATCATGGGTCAATTGATAAAAAAGGGATCTCCAAAATCTTAGTACAGTGTACACAAAAAACAGCTTTTGCTTCCCCATGCATTTTCAAAGGTGATATTACAATTAAATCTAAGTACTTTGTCATTTCTCCTTTGGCCTTAATTACCATCTGCAGACATCTGGACATGGAACTGACAGGGGTCCTGTCGTATTCTAGGACCATGTTTCAGCTCCATAGCATCTTGATCTCCTAAATGAGATGAGGCACTGATGAGGAGTTGCAGGAGGCAGCCACCTGATCATGCATTCTGAGCACCCAGTGCACCTAGAAATCTAACGTGCAGCCACGATTTCTTACTACTAAAGACAGGAACCAAATCATATACTACTTTTATTCTATCATAGTGCTGATGGATACCACTTCAAGGACATCAAGGCAAAATAATGATACCAATTCCTTTGTCTTACTTGGAAGGCTTGCCACCACCAAAAAAGATCAACATGTTTTACAAGTATGTGTTGGAAATGAAATGTTTAAGGACAATATGTGGTGTGAGATGGTTTGATCCAGTAAGTAATGTAAGGGAGAGAGATATGTGTGGTAATAAAAAGAGTGTGGTTGAGAGAGCAGATGGGGGGTGTTGAAATGGTTTGGAAACACAGAACGAATGAGTGAAAAAATGTTGACAAAGAGGATATATGTTTCAGAGGTGGAGGGAACAAGGATAAGTGGGAGACCAAATTGGAGATGGAAGGATGGAGTGAAAGGGATTTTGAACGGTCGGGGCCTGAACGTGCAGGAGGGTGAAAGGCGTGCACGGAAGAGAGTGAAATGGAATGATGTGGTATAACGGCGTCGACGTGCTGTTAATGGACTGAACCAGGGTATGTGAAACGTCTGGGGTTCAGTCCATTGACAGCATGATGACCCCGGTATACCACATCGTTCCATTTCACTCTATTCCGGGCACGCCTTTCACCCTCCTGCATGTTCAGGCCCCAACCACTCAAAATCCCTTTCATTTCATCCTTTCACCTCCAATTTGGTCTCCCAGTTCTCCTTGTTCCCTCCACCTCTGAAACATTTATCTTCTTTATATATATATATACATACATATAACTGTAATCACATGTATTACATGCTCTGGAATACTAGTGCAAATTCTACTAATAATTCAAATTCTATATACAATCACTCTGCAAAATAGCTGTACATGAAAAGCAATGTACTTTTTAAAATTTTCAGAATATACAAACTAGAACTTAATGAAGTACCTTCAGCATAGTGAAGGATCCAAAACTAATTGACAAATTCATAAATTTAAGAAAATAGTATTTTTGCATAATACCAAAATTATGTTATTTGGATATGTATCTGAAAAACAGAAATCAACTTGAAGGAAATTGTGATATTCACAATTCTTCTTCCATCATCCTAACTACAGTTTTTCAGATGCTGAAAATAAACATAATGGCATATGAATACACATCCTCTCACTTCTTAACAGAAATATTTTCCTCTGATTTGTGAACAATGTAGAGCAAAATTACTCTCTTATGTGTCCTCAGTTATTGCACTCAACTCCAAAATACTGTGCTATATACTGAAAATGACAAGACACAGGTTATTATAGGTAATTCTCAGCATGCATACTGACAAGACACTGTTATCAAAGGTAATCCTCTGCTTGCATATTGACAAAACACAGATTATCAAAAATAATCCTCTGCATGCATATTCACTGTTTCAAAATAGCAAATGACAATTAGTGAGGAGTTTTTTAAAGTGACATGAATATTCTCATTACATATCATATCCTCTCATCTTGCTTCAAGTTATGACTCCCATTTACATATCACTTAACCAGTTCTTTTCTATGACAATGAGTAAAACAATTTCCATTATGTTAGTTAAACCTATAATTGTCAAATCCAAATACCCAAGAATCTTCTGAAATGGCCATCTACTGTTTATTGTTTTTCTTATGAAATCTATCTTTTAAGTAATCCACTATTCTATATTCCCATATTCCAAAGGTACATTTTATGGCATAAAAAACATATTGCGTATAAAAGACATTGCAAACAGACATCTCAAAATATAGACGTCTACTTTCCACTTTAAGTATTTCTCTAGATATTAAAAAGCTTTAATTGCATCTCTTTTACTCTATATTCTTCATTCCTCTTAAAGGTATATCTTAAAAATATATGTATTATTGAACCCCTTCTTTGTATGTATAATCTAGTTCATTACCTTCATTCTATGATTTTAAGAAATTACTATTACCAAATGTAATTTTCTATAGCAAATTCTAAATGGGTAGAAACACACAACAGAGTATACTTCACCAGTACTCATGGTTAGTCCATACTATTAAAAGATTATTCATACAAGGTAAAAAGAAAGCATAAACTCCATAAACCATAACAATTAGCTTATTAGCTCAAATTTCTACCCTCAAGGAACTTTTCTTTGTACCTAGTGATCCAGTTTCACACATATCATGTAAGTGCTTTATAGTTTTGGAACTGATTTTTCCTTTTGTTTCATGGTAATCAACATCAAAATTTTCAAATAATGTAAATCTATACTGTACATTATACTGTACTTCAGATATCAAAATAAACTGTTTAGGGAAATGTATGATGCACTGCAGTCTAGCTATCATAACTTTACTTTTCTTTAAAAGTATACCACTTCCCTTTTTCAAAAGAAGGGTAATGCGTGCAGAGTCCTCTTCAAAGCATTTTGGAACTGTAAAGAAATTACTACCTGTTATTGCCACCCCTAGTTTCAAATACCATACTTGTTGGTATGGTTATCATGTGAATAAAGATAACTTACAGCATTATAAATAATGATTTACAAAGACTATGGGTTCCCTTTGTGAGCACACAGGGGTAAAGCAGAAATAGGGATGCATGAAAAGTAATAAATATGGGGAAGAACTAAAGTAAAGATACTAGCAAAATGGTAGTCAAATACAGGGAAGCATAATTTTTTACTTGGTTAAGTCAAGAAAGATAGGATTGATTAAATCAGTTAATCTAGGCTATCTTCAATTTTGTCAGCTAACTTAGTTGTTTTAAATCACAGAAGCTTACATTAAGTAATGCAGCCCGGTGAAGCAGTTCCATCAGTTAGTGCAATGATCAGTCAAATTAATTTCATTATAAAAACATTCAGCCTTTTCAATCAGCACTGGACCTGAAACTGGTGCATCTTTAGATCATTTCAGTCTAAATCATTCAAACAGTATGATGTTAAGCTGCTCTAATTTCAGTCTTGAAAGAATCTCTCACTTCACAGCAGCTTCTGATTCAGTGAAAACCTTGAATAGCTGTTCATTTTGAGCCATAATATTATAAATTACTGATGAACCAACATTGTGTTCTCTCATTAAATCAGCATACTTCTCACCATTATCTAGTCATGTACAAAGTTTTGCTTTTTAATGATCTAGTAAAATCTGCTGTAATCACTCCTATCCTAGAGGAGGGACTGGCCACTAATTTGCTAGAATTAAATGCCATAGCCACAAGAAATAAAGAATATCCAAAGATATAGTTAGCACATGTGATGAGCATGAGTCCTTGAGGCGGTGGGGAGCAACTGAAGCTTAACAGGAGTAAACATGTATCTAATTACCTATTTGTGCTGAATGGAGAGGAATTTTACACTCATGAGGCCCCATCTCTTGAACACTTTCTGTCATACAACCTCTTAAATTTATGCATGCTGTCTTCATTAACCATGTCCTCAGTCAGTCTGTACCATTCATCCACCACTCTAATAAAAGTATTTCATTACATCCTTAACAAGTTTCTTACTTTGGTTGCTCTATCCCTACATCTCAAAAAAACTGTAAACTGTCCACATCATTGATCTCTTAAAACCTTGAAGGTTGTGATCATGTCACACTCAGTCCTCTCTCTTCCAAGACAGGTAAATTTAAAGCTTTCAGTCTTTCCCTTTAGCTAATTAGCCCTCTCAATTTTGGTATCATCTTCATTGCCTTCCACTGGACCTTTTCTATGAGCTCTTTGTGCTTCTTTAGGTGTGGTGACCAAACCTGAGAAGTATATTTCAGTTTTGGCCTTATGTATCACATGAACAGCTTGCTTAAAATTTCCTTATCCATATACTTGAAAGCTATTCTGATATTTGCCTGCAAACAGTTTGTCTCTTTAATTATTCTCTTAATATGGGAGTCTAGTGACAGGTTAGGGATGATGTCAACTCCTAAGTCCTATTCACTAACAGAATCCTGAAGTTTATTTCCTATTATGTGATAATTATATTGAGGCCATCTTTCACTTTGTCCCATCCTTATCATTTTACATTTGCTCAGGTTGAATTTCATCAACCATGTTTCAGACCAACTTAAGTCTGTTTAGGTCACCTTGTAAGCTGATGCAATCCTCCTTGCTTTTTATTTGCCTCATGACCTTCGCATCATCTGCAAACATATTTCCACATGATTTCATACCTTTAAGCATCACTAATATTGATAAGAAAAATAATGGTCCCAAATATGAACCCTGTGGCACTTCGCTGATCACCTCAACTCATCTGAAATTGGTTTCTCTAGCATCCATCCTTTGTTACCTCCTACAAAAGTAATCTTTTGTCCATTGTAGGAGTTTCCACCTTATTCCTTCTTGGTGACCCAGCTTCTTAGTCAGTGTCAAATGCCTTCTGGCAGTCCAGATACAGTCTACCCAGCTTTCCCATTTGTTCTGGACTGAGCTCACTGTTTTGTAAAACTCTAAGAGGTTAATTACACATGACCTCCATTCCCTAAAAGCATGCTGTTTCTCACCTTCAAGAGATATTGAAAGTGGCCTGGATCATGCCAGTTAAAATCATATGGATACCAATTACTATTTTTGCATTCATACAGGATGTTGGAAAACATGAGGTCAATAGCTTTCAGATTAGCGGAATACCAAGGAGTAGGTCAATAGCTTTCAGATTAGCTGAATGCCAAGGAGTAAAGTTTTCCCTGAAGTGCCACGGAGTGAGAAGGTTTAGCTCTTCTAAATATATTTCAGTTCACTGGCAATAAAGTGCTGCACCATATGTTTTAAAGAGCCACATGATTCTGCAAAGATAACTTCCCATCTTTACCCTCACACATAATGACTTTCCTTTCCATACATTTCTCAGTGCACCCTGGATATTAGCCTCCTCAACTACTGTATGGTTAACTTAGCATCTATGATTCCACCTCCTGCTATATCCACTCTCTTGTATCTACCACACTACTTCTTCCAAGTTTCCTCTACTCACAGTCACACCCAAATCAAAGTGTCTCTCTCCCCTACTAAACTTCATACATTTTCTGTATTCACATTTGTTCTCAAATATCTTCTCTCACACACACTCAAAACCAAACACCAACTTTTTAAATTTTTCATGTATTTGTGCAACCAAAGTCTGTCTACAAGTGGTTACACCACAAGTGAGAGGTCATCTTCAAAGGAATCCACTATATCCTTGCTCCTGTATTCAGTACAGCCTTGAAACTGCAACAGCCCTATAAAGGGTCCTAGGGTTGTATAAAAATGACATACATAGTGAAGGGAGTCAGTGAGTAAGTTTGTGTATTTTTGCTTGGAACAAATCCATGATGGCCTTTCTTAATTCTGTTTGGTACTTTTTATTATATGCTTCTATTCACTCTTTAAAAAGACTTTGAGTACAGGTGATATCAAACTTTCACGTCTATATCAATTCCATTGCAGCTTAGATTCTCCTTTGTCTACTGGTGGTACTTATTCAATTTGTAAACTACAACAAAGCATCTTTATTATCCATGCTTTATCTCAATAATAACATTATAAGTTCTGCAACTAGTATCTGTCTTTTTAGAAAAAAGAACTTGAATTTTATTAGGTCCAAGCACTGAGTTTTCTTGGAGCTGGTCTGTTATTATAATTTTATTATCAATAGCTAATTCAGTGTATGTAATAGTATTTTTGTCAAGCTAATTAACCCTTAAATGACAGCAGAAATGATGAAGAAAGTTGCACATGAAAAAGTCTTGAAATTTTCTGTTTCCCATTATGAAATGTAAGGAATATATGTAAAAGTAAAGGATATGTACAAAACAGCTGACTAAACATAATTTACAAGGCCACTGTGAGGGACTAGCAGTGAGGGGGTGGCAAAAAGGTAATGGAGGAAAGCCAAGGGGTGATACTATGTTGCAAATTCAGTAAAGACTCTTGTAAGTTTATATGAAAGAAATATATATAAACATACATGATATGTAGAAAGAAGCAAGCTATCACTACTTATATGGCTGTGAGATAACCCCAAAGATGATTCATAATTCCCCCAGTGGAGGCAGTGGACCAGGGGAGGTAGAAGATTTTATGAGTATCATGACCCACATTCATTAAATGACATTTACCACTCTTTTGGTTACTATCTACACATAAGTACATATATTTTCATCAATATTCACATTCATTTACTGTTTACTCATATTTTTGACAGTGTAGTTGAAAGGTATTTTGCCATGACCATAGTGGTAGAGGTGAAGGGGGAATCCTCAGCTTCAGATTCTTCTGAAATGTGTACAAAGGGAGGCACCGGTGTTGTCTGTTTGCTTGTAGACAGTTATGATGTAAAAGCAGCTGGATGTGAAATAGGAGTAAGAGTTAGTGAAGTTTGCTTATAGAAAGCATCCAGCTTCATTTGTTTGCTGCTCTGATGCTGTTTCTTAATCATGATCGCCCTGAACTGCCAAAAATGTTCATAGTAAGAGACAATTTTGGGTCAAAAGCTGTCCCTATGTAGTGGAAGGCGGTGTCCATAGGATCCCTCATTTCAGACAGTGTAGGCCGTGCTGGTGTAACTTGCTCTTCCTCAATATCTTCTCCTTCATCCCCTGCCTTGCCATGTAGAACCTTGTCCACAATTTCTTCTTCAGTGAGGACTTGGTAGCCAGGATCACCTTCATCATTTTCAAGCCATTTTTGAACACATTTTCAGTTGTTTCCTGGTTGCCAGCATTTACGAGAATGCACTGAAAGTCATTTGCCTCAAATCCTTCAAAATCCAAATCTGGTTCAATGTTATACAACAACTTCTTCCATCCACTTACCAAAGTCATAGTCTTCATCTCCTCCCAAGCAGCTGCAAAGTTTAAGGGTGCAGATTTCATGTTGTATGCTCGTAGACTCTGAAGTGTTCTGGCTCTTCTTGTGTCTTCTTCTGCATCTTTTTCATCCTACAACACAACCATTACTTCTAAAAATTTCTTATACAGCCACTTACTGGCTACAATTATTCGCTGGTCAACTGGCTGAATAACTGAAGTTGTGTTAGGAGGCAAAAAAAGACATTTAATCCTACCATCCTTACTAAGTAACTTCTCAGCATTAGGGTGAAAAAGGGCATTGCCAAGAAGCAACAATGCCTTTACATTACTGGGGGAAATCTTCAGAACATCTGTCTGGAAGTGCCTCACATCAGGGACAAAGTGACTGAAGAACAAGTCAGAAAAAATCTCTAAAGTAAACCATGCATTCTTTGAGCTGGTGGAAATAACAGGCAAATGATTCATAATGTCTTTAAAAGTGCATGGTTTCTTTTATTTCCCTACCACCATGGGCTTCAGGTGATGCGAGCCATCAACATTTGCACAAAGTATGGCAGAAATTCCCTCCTTACTTAACTTGCGACCAGGAGTGCTGTGCTCATGATTGTAGGCCAGCGTATTCTCAGGAACAGCACAACAGAACAGGCTAGTTTCATCGGAACTGTAAACCTGTGATAAAATCAGGCCCTCAAATTCAATAATATCACTTATATATTTTATTAAAAAAAAAAAAAAAAAAAAAAAAAAAAAGTGATGTGTCTACACTCAGAGATTCACCACATGTTTATTCACAATACCATTCCTTTTTCTAAAACGTCATAGCCACCCATCACTTGCCTTAATATTAAGAGTTTTAAATGCAGATTTCAACTTGAAATTTCATACAATAACACCACTAGATCTCTGTTGAACATACCACTTATACACAGCTTCTCGTAAGTTTTTATTGTGCAATTTTCATGTGTTTTCTACCCCCCACTGTAGAACCACATTTAGAGCTATCAACACTGTATTCATAATAAAACTGTTGCAATTTAGCCTTTGATCTACAGATACCAGAAAGTTTGTTTTTTTACGCCGTAAATTTCACAAACACGTGCTCCTGAGGTGCCTTGTTCTAACTTCTCAATAAGCTCTCATTTCTGTGCCACATTCAACTTCACACTCTTTCTTTTAACTCCTCTATCACTTGATGCCATTCCAAATTGTAAGGATAGCAAAATTATTTTATAAAGTCACAATTCTGAAGTAACAAAAACACTCTGTATACAACCTGACTGCACAATAGCTTGTCTACTGGCTCTAACCCACAATACCAAAAACAAGTGCAATTTGAAATATGCATGGCATGGCATTTCTTTTTTTTATCTTTTAAATTATTATTAATCAATGTACTGTTTTATTACTTGTCCGATCAGTTAAATCTGAAATCCATTCTATCGGGTTGCAATAAGCACCTTAATAACCATGAGACAGTGGCCTTACAAATGTCAAAATATTGGTGGGTTATTCAGAAACAGCCTGGGAAAACTTGTGCTCATTTAATGACTCCCAATGTCTATGGGTTAAATACTTCGTTAACAGTTTTACGTTTTTCTTCTTACTGCATACTGACTTGTGCTGAGAGAGAGAGAAAGGGATGGGGCTAGGGTAACAATAACAGTGTTAAGAAGAAGCTAACATTTCTAACCTAACGAAAAAAAAATCTTAAAGCTAAAATATCTGACTCTTCCATGTACCTATACTCACCACAGAAAATGTGGAAAACATCTTTGGTGTTAACTTTAATAAACTGTGCATAAATGTATCACCTACTCTCGCTTTGTTGATATTCAGCTAATATTATGATTCAACTAAAGTACAGTTTTAGATTCAGATTACATGCACAACAAAATCAAAATAGGGTGAAGCTTTAAAACATTACTTTAAACAAAATATTTTACAAGACTAAATTCATTTCACATTTACCCTAACTACCAAACAGTTGAAAAAAATAATTAAATTACCAATTTCTTTCATTGCGTAAAATTTAGTATTCATCATTATCTAAAGTATTATTCATCATTTCAATTACTTCACTTACTTGAAGGCAGTGACAGTGGAGTATCTTTACTATATTTCATAAGAGTAGCAGCATTTCATATTCTGATCGTATTTACATATACAGGTAGTCGTCGACTTACAACCTATGCGACTTATGACTGACCGCACTCACAACCACTTCTGTTCGACAGTTTTGGGCTAGCTCCTGGTGCTGCCAGGAGGCTGGAAGGCTAAGTGCTGGGGACGCTCACATCATTCCCACGCCCCGCACAAAGCCCCCAGCACAACACACTTCCTCTTGTGTTTGTTTGTCTTTCACTTTGGAAATTTTTCTACAATATCATTAAACTGTATAATATACCTAAGGAAATTACAACATAGGTCGACTTATGATCAGATTGACTTACGACTGGTCTGTCGAAACCAATCGCAGTCGTAAGTCAATGACTACTTGTATACTCTAAATCTTCTCTTTCAGTAATAATGTGACATCCCTTCTCATTCATATCTATCCTTCTCATATTTGGATTCCCTCAAATTACCGTGTGCCAACATTCCACAGATTTCTGTTTGATAAATTTCCTGCATTCAAACCCTCCACAAACTCCAATGAATCCTTTATATTCTACACATATCCTATCACACTTCTGCATCAACCATCAATTTATAAAATCCTTACTCTCTATTTACTGAGAAAGCCATCTAGTTTTCAAAGCTTAGCTCAAACATCATGATTAAAAGAAATATATAATTCCCAAACAAAACATTTTAGCATAAAAATATAGCTCATCTAGTTTAGCGACTTTAGTACAAAGTCAGTTACAATTTGTGAGAAGATGAACCATAGGAAGCAGGATGACCCACCAGCATCAAAAAATTACATTCATCCTGGAGTCTCACATGAGTATTGGTTTCAGTGTCTATCTTCATATTCACATAAAAAAAATATATTGATATTCAAATGAATTAACTTCTTAGAAAGTTATATTAAATACTTTTATATTGGCCTGGTTCACTTCTTCATGAGGGGGAGGAAAGAGGTGTGCCTGACATGTCTGACAGTTCATGATAAGAAGTGTGAATGGGGAGAGTTTGAGACTCATTTTCATCTTGGTTTCACACTTTGCCCTTATTTCATAAGCACTAGTGATGAATAACTTAAGGATATCTAGAAATGGTACACAAGATAAGAATGAGCCATGTGGGAGACTGACTTGTATTTGTGGGAAGGATTTTGAAGGTTTTGTTTTTAGTTGAACTTGGTTTCACACTTTATCCTTATTTCATACACAGGTACAACTTTGGTGGAAAAGAAAATTAATATAATCAGAAATATTATGATATAATGAATGGGTGTGAGGGAGATGAGCTAGCATGTGTAGGGAGGACACTGGAGGTGTTATTTCTTTGCAAATATTCTTGCTCTTGACCGATCATCTGCTACCAAAGTCCTCCATCACCGAAGGATTACATAAAAAGAAAATTACGCAGTGTTGTTGCATAATTTCTTCCAGTGAACAAAGTCTAAGTATGAGGGTGGTGTGGACATGGTTGCTGGCCTCCTCTCTCCTTATATAATCCTCTAAAAATCACTTTCTTCATCACACATTTCCTCACAGTTCTTTTCTTGTTCACTTTCATCAAAAACTATTACATATTATATGTGTTCCTCCTTTTCACTAAGGTCAACCAACAATCTATCTATTGTCCATGGGGTCACCATGTATGCATGACCTACAGGTTGCAGGGATACTGTAGAGATGAGAATCCCCCCCACCTTTCTGGTAATGGAAGAGACTTCTATGATATGTTGTTACTTGGAAATCTAAACATAAGTGGGAAATGTTAAGTTGTCATTTGATGATCGGGCCATTCAACTGTTAACTGTCCATTTGCATTTCATCTCAAACATAATATGCATAAACTTCCTTTTCTTTATACAAGATCAGTTCATTGATGAATTTGCATGAACCCAACTCTCCTACTTATGTTCCCATTTTTTCAACAAGCTGTTGGAACTTCATCCACATCAACCTCATTCTCTGTCACATTTACTTTCTCACACCTCCCAGCTATGGAATTCCCTTCCTATGTATTTTCTTCTACAAGTAGAGTATACAACTCTTTCTACATCCTCTCAGCACTAATATAGGGCAAGGCAAGATTCATGTATTATTATACACATATTTTACTATACAGGGAGAGAATTGTACACAGTTGAGGCCCCATCTCTTAAACATTTACTACAATCACACAACTTTTAAAATTCCATATGATGTTTGCTTTTACCATGTCCTCATTTGTTTCATTCCATTCACCCACCATTCTTATACTATATAAACAATCCTTCACATCTTTTCAAAGCAATTTCTTGCTTGATTTCATTTTATGCCCTCTGGTTCCTCTAAACCCACATCTTTTGAAGAACTGTTCAGTCTTCATTGTAAATATGTTTTAAAAATTCACAGGTTGTGACCAGATCAAGATCACTGTTCATTCTTCCAAAGTGGGAAAATTTAAGGTTTCCAGCCTTTCCCCAGTACCATCTTTGGTACTCTCCTTTGGTCCATTTCTATTGGCTCTTTTACTTCTTTGGGTGCAGTGACCAAACTTGAGAAGTATATTTTAATTTTGCCCTTAAGTTGAAAGAGAGAGAATTTAAGTATCTAGGAGCTGTCTAGGGTAAGCATGGTAATATGCAAGGAGAGATAATTGAGAATGCAGTACAGGGTAGAAAAGTCACTGGGTCCCTTAATCGAATAATGAACGGTAAAGGTGTAAGTATGGAAGTGAAGAAAGGATTAATGGACAGCGTAGTCCTCCCAATCCTAACCTATGCAGCTGAAACATGGATGTGGAATGAGGCACAGAGGTCAAGGATCCAGGCTGTGGAATTGAGCATTTTGAAAAGAGCATGTGGTGTGACTAGATGGAATGAATAAAGAAATGAAAGGGTGTATGAGAGATGTGGTATGGCAGGAAATGCAAAGTGAGTGGATTGTGGAGTGGTAGAATGGGTGAAATGTAATACTTTGAGAGGGTTTGGGCATGTAGAAAGAATGCATGACTGGAAGTTTACAAGGAGAGTGTATAATAGTACAATTAAAGGGGTTGGTGTAAGTGGAAGACCACCTGTGATGTGGGCAAATAAGGTGGAGGAATACTAGAGGGAGAGAAATAGTGGAAGAATGCGTGGAATGGTGTATGTGAGGGAGGCATGTAATGACAGGGATAAGTGGAGACTCTTTTGCTATGGTCACCCTTTGATGGGAGTTCCAGGAGGGAACAGGTGTCAGAGACAGAGATAGATAGATAGATTTGCCCTTTCATAGGATGTGTACAGCTAGGGAATAAATGTGAGTGAAAGAGGTCTTTCTTCATCTTTTCCTGGGAAAAAAGAAAACTCTGGCACCTAAACATACTCTATATATACAATGCAAATCCTAACTAACCAATCAACAACACAGTCAACCTCTTTCTTAAAAAAATCCAGTGCAATACCATTCACCCCTGCTACCTTACTACATTTCATCTCATGCAAGGCTGTCACTACCTCTTCTCGTTTAACTAAACCACTTTCCATGACTCTCTAACTTTGCATACTACCTGACCTAACAAATACTCTACATCTGCCACCCTATCATCAACACAGTCAACAATCCTTCAAAATACTCACTCCATCTCCCTCACCTTAACACTACCTGTTACAACCTCATGTTTTTCACAAACTATTATCCTCCTTCCAAAACACCTTATTCCCCCTGAAGTTTATTGAAACTTGCTCACCCCAAATCTCATTTGCCCTCTTTTTCAACTCTTGCACCTTCCTATTGACCTCCTGCCACACTCTCTTGTTCTCCCAATCATTTGCACTCCTTCTTTGTAAGTACCAACCATATGCCTCTCTCTTTTCTTTCACTAGCAACTTTACTTCACCATCCCAGCAATCATTACCCTTTCTCACCTGTCCATCACCCACCTTGTGCATGCCACATAATTCTTTTGCACATACCAGCACTGCTTCCTTAAATACTTCTCATTCCTCACCCACTTCCCTAACTTTGTTTACTCACCTCTTGCCATTCTTCACTCAATCTCTTGGCATATTTCTTCGTACAAGTCTCTTTTCCAAGCTCAGTTACTTTCACCATCCTCTTCTCATCCGTATTGTTTCCTTTTATCCAAAAGCCTCTACACCAGGTAATGATAAAAAAATCCCACCAGCTTCCCCTCCCAGCACATCCACATCCAAGAATTTCTCTTTTTTTCCACCAGTCAAATAGTATGTAATCCAATAATGCCCACTTTCCATCTTTCCTACTCAACCACATATGCTCGTGTATGTCTCTCTTTTTAATCCATTTATTCCTAATCACCAGTCCATTTTCAGGACACAACTCCACATGGTGTTAATCATTTCCATTTTACCTTACTGGATACCCCATGCCTCCCAGTTATACCCTTAACTGCCACATTATTCACCTTTACATTTCAATCATCCATCACTAATAACAAGTCTCCTGCATCAAAACTGCTGACACACTAGTTCAGCTGCTCCCCAAACACTTGTCACTCATGATCTTTCTTCTCATGGCCTGATACATAAGCACTAATAATTCCCAACTCTTAGATCCACTTTTTTCTTAACCACATCAGTCTGGAGCTCACATCCTTACACTCTTTGACACATTCCCACAACTCCTGCTTCAGCAGTAGTGCTACCCCCTCCATAGCTTTTGCCCTTACACCAACCCCTGACATTACTCCTACGACATTCCCAAACCATTTCTTCCCTTTTAGCCTTGAGCTTTGTTTCACTCAGGGACATGAGGAGGAACACTTATGTATCAGTTGGAGAGGAAAACAAAGAATAACATAAAAAATGTGAAGAAATACATGACTTTGAGACTGATTTTAGTAGGATTATGTAAGAGGGAGGGAGGACTGCACCTAAGGCATCCCCACTACCCTCACAACCAACTGCATCAAATTTTCAATATATGGGATTTAAAAAACTATTCATGTTACTTATTACCAACACTGTGCCCATGTATACAAGAGGAGTAGAGTGTAAACCTAAGTTCAAAATTAAAAGAGAAACAAATACTTTCATGTCCTTCCCACATAAGGAAGCTGATTTTCACTGAAAAATGTAATACTTCTAAATGCATTTTTTTTTTCAAATGCTCCAGTCACAGACAAGAGTCCACATCAAGGCCAGGCCCTAACAGAAATACAGAGAGAACTGGGAAAAGGGGAAAAAAAGACAGGGAAAGTATTTACAAATTTTTGAGAAAGTAAAAAACCTGTCTCTTGAAATGAGCCAGGTCATAGTTACTGGGAAAGACATTTTCCTGTGTATGAAATATGAGTACAGTGGGAAAGCAAGTTCAACAAAAAGGAACACCACCTCCATATTTTCCTCTCTTGTTGGAAGCAGTCAAACGTATCACCCACACCTCCCTCTGCCATTCACTCATCAAGGGGGGGGGGGTGGAAGAGAGAGAGAGAGAGAGAGAGAGAGAGAGAATGGATGGATGGATATAACTTTCTATGTATCTCTTATATCTGAATGCTATCATTTTATTGAGGAGAAAATTTGCATTTTTTTTTTATGCCGCCAGAGTAAATGTTAAAGACCGAGGAATAATCAAAAAAGGAAAAGCTGGAATTTGGAGACCTTACTGATATAAAATCACAATGATTCAAATAATGAATACAGTCAAAATGCAGACTTAAACCATAAAACAGAAACAGATGAGGAAAATGTTCTATGTAAGAACCATTTGAACAATGCTGTATTGTATGGTTACTACCAAAGCATGCCAAAACCTGTTTAAAAACATTTTGTAAAGAAAATCATGGGAAAGAACTGAGTGAACCATCAAGAAATCTTAAGAATTAAGACTAAGGTTTAAAAAGAATTGCATGATTTTACCACTACCTTATTCTATTTCCTCATTTCCTACAGTCAGGGGTTCCCATTTGCATATGACATGGCTCCACTGGCAGACTTGAGTGAGGAACTACATAAACTGGGGTCAGAATTTGGGATTGTGTGTGAAAAGGGGGAAGCTGATAGTTAGCTTGAATGAATATATAAAAGGAGATTTAGCAAGGGACAGAAACAGGTCACTTTGAGACTGAGTTAGAAACAGGTCATTTTGAGACTGAGTTTCAGTGAAGTGAACCTAGAGGATGTGGGGAGTCTTAGATACCATGGAACAGACATGGCAGCAGATGAAACTATATATGGGTGAGAGGGCACAGACTGGGTGCACTGAGGACTGTGGAAATTGAAGTCACTGTCTGTTAAGGCAAAGATGGGTGTATTTGATGGTTCAGTAGTAAGTACTGATAGCCCTCTATGGATGGGAAGCATAGGTCCTAAATGAAAAAGCAGAGAAGAGAGTGAATGAGTTGGAAATGAAATGCTTGTGGACAATATGAAGTGTGAGGAGGGTTTATCAAGTAAGAAATTAGTGGGTGTGAGAGAAGTGTGTTAGCAAGAGGAGTACGGATGACAGAGCTGAAGTGGGTGTGCTGAAATATCTCTGGAGAGACTAAGAGGGTATATGTGTCAGAAGTGGAAGGAAAAAGGAGTTAGAGGATACCAAGGACAAGATGAAAAGATGGAGGGAGAGACGTTTTATGTTGTCAGGGTCTGAACATTCAGGAGCATGTAAAACATGACTGGAACAGTTCTGTATACAGGAATCAATGTGCTTTTAATAGGCTGAATCAGAGCAAATGAGGGGGTCAGGGGAAATCATACAAAGGTCTGTGGGGATTGGATGTGAAGAAGCTCTAGTTTCTGCACATTAAACAGAACAGCTAGAGTCGATGTGAGCAAATGAGGCAATTCTTCATCTTTCCCTGGCAATAACTCACTGACACAGGAAATGGTGAACAAGTTTGTAAAAAATTACCTCATAAACTCAAGTGTTACATACTATGTTTCCATTTGGTGTATCATGTACATTACTATCAATTTCCAAGCTACTTTGTGTGAATAAAAGATCTAGCAAAGATGGTATATTGTAGGTAGTAGTTGGTAGGCAGCCAATGACCAGGGAAATATATTACCAGTACTACCTGTCTGGGTATCAGGAGGGTTAGTAATATCTGCTTAGTGAGCCAACACTTTAGTGCTTGTCAAGTTACACTCCTCTGACCTAGGTATCTGTCTGTTCTTCTGCCTCATTAACATGTGGACTACTGGCATTCTGTCCACAAACATATAATCTCTCCTTGTCATATGTAACACCTGACAACACTTGCCTCATGCAGCTCATTCTTCATAACTCTAGATTTTCCTGTGGTGAGCACTATGCACTAGCCCTGCCTTTTGGCAAAATGGTAGGAACAGTAGACAGAAATAGTAGGTAGGAACATTTAGGCAGGATTATTAGGTAGAAACATTAGGTAGGAGCATTGAACAGAAGTAGTCAGTAGGAACATTAGGTAGAAGCCTCTGCAAACTCTGTGCTAGACTTGCCCTCTGCCTGTGGCCTGTTAAGGGTGAGGCACTAAAGGCTAAGAAGCGGCACTGAAATTCTTTAGTTATGGAGACTCTGTTGCCGTGGCCACCCCTTTGAGGGAATTCCAATTGGAACAAGCATCAGAGATATAGATAGACAGATGATGATATATCAGTCCCTCAGATCCTAGTATGCTCAGTGACATGCTGGTAAAGGAAATTTTCCCACACAAGCTCAGAGAATTTGTCTCCATGAAAATCTAGATTCCCCATGTCAATCTCATCATAAGTAAATTCCCCAATATTAATACTTAACCATCTCTAAGAAGTGCAAGCTTCACTACCTTAAGTACCATTCTCAATGTTTCTTCAATGTCATCACTGAATGTGTTTTGGCTCACTGAAATTCTTCAGAGGATTATGTATCTTCAATACCATGCTGCACTTCCTTCCTACAGCTACAATTCTCATTATGTATTGTTCGAATGGGCCATATTCCAGTATTTCCTGAAACTTATGAATGTTATTAACAGGGCCAATCCTCTTGCTTGTTCTTTATTTACTATCATGTGTCTCTCTGGACCAAAAAGATAAGATCTCTCTTTAGTATGTTTTGTCTCCACAACTCCAGCGATACCAGGGGCATTTTTCCAAATTCAATCACTGTATTTCAGCTCCTTCCCATCTATCACCAGTCTGTTTGCATTTGTACACATTATTTTCAGTTTAATATTTCTGTCACTTAAACTCCTAACTTCTCTATGGTACCTGTGGGGTTGGCCCATCCTCTTACCTCTTTTGATGTCTCTTATTTTTTGTCTTCTAACTTTATACTTTCCTTCACTCTCTTCCCTTGGTGTATCACCTCTGATTATGACCCTACTGGATTCCTCCACATTTCTAAATTTCTTTATGTGCTTAAGTACCACTTGGCAACTAACTATAAAGAGAAATGAACTAAATTCCTGTAATATTTTCCTCTGATAATGGCATTACTGCACTAAAGATACTATGTGTAAGGAAAGACTTTGTAAATACAGTATTTGAATCATCTAAAACTAATGTTTCCATTACTAGTTGACAATATCCAACAATTCTCCTAATTTTCTTTCATGGCTTCTGCACTAAATATAATGCAACCATCATATTTGGCTACGGTGATCATCAGGTTCAGTTCATCCATACATACATATTTAGTTTGTGTACTATTTGCAAAAGTGAATAAATGCCTCTAGAGCACTTTAAGCACATCCTAACTTCTTACTTTACAATCTCATCTCATGTCAAGTTAGAATAACTTCTCAAAATCTATTGACCCTTACCTGTTCATCCTTGTCAGCTGTTGGTCACATGACTGTTCAGCAGTTCTTTTATTGCCAGAGAGGTCCCTACCCCCAGAGCCAGTGTATGTGAAGGAGTCACCATTATCTTCATCATCTTCATAGCCCCCAGACAACACTATGCTGTATGCACCTTCATTTTCCCGTCCATGGATGCCAGCAACATGTGGACGGTGAACACCAGCTTCTGAAGCCTGAAAAATGACTCATGAAATTCAACTAAGAGTAGGTTGTATATGCAAAAGATTTGTTCTTTAGAGCTAAACTACACCTTAAGTGTCTTTTGGAAAGGTAACAAAAGACTCTATTAGAACCAACCACCACCATCATTCAAATGATTTTCCTTAAACTTCAGCATAACTGATGACTGGCCAATTTTTTCAGAGATATTTCTTTTTTCAAAGTGACTAACATGGCAGTATCATAACAAATGAGGTTTGAAGGTGCTGCTACTGTGAACAGGCTCAAAACTGGGGAAAGTTTTCAAGTTTCAGTACTTCAAGCAGATATTCTAGTTTTCTAGAGTATCCAAGTCTCACCTCGTCTTCATGTGGTGACCTCATTAATACACCCCCTAAGGGGGGAACTAAAGTGGAGGCATTGCCCCACTCCATCAGGGAAATCCTTTAAAATACAGACAAATATCTGAGGTGTGATGGGACTTTTAATTTTTTTTTGACAATTTTGGAACCACACTGCCTCTATTAACACTGCACTGAAGTTGCCTTCTGCCAGTGGCCTGTCAAGGGTGAGACACAAAAGGTTTATATGCTGTCTCTATTCTATAGGTATTATTTTGACCATTGTGTTCATGAACTGCTTGCATGTGTCCCCACCCACAAGGTTTGGATAAATGGCAAACATTTGGCTGCTGCTTCCCATATCTTGTGTGTGGAGATCGGACACCTGAGGTTTAGCTGTCATGATACATCCTACCCTAAAACAGCAAAGCTGTAGAATTCTCTTCCTTCTTTTGTCTATCCCTCTTCATATCACCTTTTTTCCTTTATGTGTCATGTATACAAACACTTGCAAAACCTTGATTAATTTCTACCATCATTCAAAGGGAGATATATGGGCAGTATATGTGGGGGAAAAAAAAAAAAAAAAAAAAAAAAAAAAAAAAATCATGTGAGTTGGGGTGGGCAAGTAGCAGTAAACTTTAAGGAGAATAAAATGTTTTGGATAGAGGTCAAGAGTCTGAAAAACAAGAAACAAATGGGAACATCAGTAAAGGGGGCAAAATGGGGAAGTGGTCACAGGTAGTGATGAAGTGAGAAGGAGATGGGGTATTCTGAATGTGTTTGATGATAGGATGGCAGATGTAAGGTGTTTGGATTGGGGTGGTATGTAAAGAGAGAGTCATGGAGAGTGCTTTAGGGACAAGAAAAGAGGTGGTGAAAGTATTATGTAAAATGAAGTGTGGCAAGTGGATGGTATTGCAGTTGAATTTCTTAAGAAAGAGGGTGAGTGTGTAGTTGAATGGTTAGTTAAGATTTTCATTGTAGGTAGTGATCATGGTGAGGTGCCTGAGGATTGGCAGAATGCACATATAGTGCCACTGTATAAAGGCAAGAGGGATAAAAGTGAGTGTTCAGACTACTGAGATATAAGCTTGTTGAAGGTACTGAGTAAGTTGTATGCAAGAGTTGTGATTGAGAAGGTGAAGGCATGTACAGAATATCAGATTGGTGACGAACAGTCTGGTTTCAGAAGTGGTAGATGTGTGGATCAGGTGTTTGCTCTAAAGAATGTGTGAGAAAAATACTTTAAGAGAAACTAATGGATTTGTATGTGGCACAGATAATAAGCAAAGATAACATCAGCTTTTTTGTCCAGCCAGGCTTCTAAGAACTTCCTACACCAACATTGCACTTAGCATGAGTTCCTCCTTGCTATGGCAATTGTTGCTCAAGCTATTTTGGCCAATTTTGTTTATCAAGGCAGCCCAAAAGTTTTCTGATGGGGTCAGTTCTGGGGATTTTAGTGGATGTTACAGCTACATAATTTTAGGGAGTTGCTGTAACTAATTTTTAACCTGTGATGTGTGAACAGGGCTGTTGTTTTGGACCAGACAGAAGGGTGTTCCTTTAAGGAAAAACTATGCTCACACTGAGGGTGGTGGCATCTCATCCAAAATGCCAACACATCTCTCTCCTGCAAATCAACTGGGTTCGATATCTAACAGTGCTCCAACACCTGCTGAAAGAATCTACCCAAACATCCCAACACTTATTCAGCCACTTCAGTAGGTTCCCAAGACATGCTCTGCTGAATATCAGCAAAATTAAGGGCAAGGGGTAAGATGTAAGTTTATTAATCAATTTTGCTCTATTCTAACATTAAAATGGATCTGAACAAATATAAAATTGAAAATAATTCCTTGAATGGGGATGAACCTGCACACTAAAAGAATGAATGAGAGAGGAGGGAGTGATGTAAACTAGCTTACCTTGTATTAATTAAACTCCAAACTTAACTTGCTTCCCCCTGTCTGTGTCAAAACATCCTTTCATCACAGAAATTGACATTTTCCCAGAAATGTCCTGGCTTGTCATCATATTCCAATGCATATGCCATTTGCTTCTCCATGTGGCCTTTGTCCAACTTAGGTTTCTTCATTGTAATACAGCAATGCAGTGTGTAGCCTGTTTTGGGTAGTCTGGAGTGTGCAATGGAGTCCCTGCTGGCCAAGGTAAAAGGGACATTGGTGACTGAAACTACACTTTTGCAATCTTGTTCATGTGTCATGCAGTGGGAATGGCTGCTCTGTGGCTGGCTGCAGATGCTGCCCATTTCTTCAAAATGCCAAATCCATACGGCTACGGTGTAATTTGACACACCAAGGCGCCAAGACACCTCACCATTGCTCAGGCCTTGATCTTGAGATGACATTTGATGTATGATGCTTGGGAACTTTCCATGCTGTAATGATGCTACTATAACAGGAAATGTCAAGGTCAATTCTGATTGTTATATTAGTGTTTAAAATGAAAGAGTATCTCAGAAGAACAATGACAAACAACAATATGACCTTTTATTCATCATTTAAGTATCTTTCTTTTCATACCAAGTATGTCAATCGTGTATAACAAATTTGATTCATCATGGTCCTTTGTGGCTACTGTGACGGACTATGTTGTAAGATTAGAATAATGTCATCTGTGTTTCGAATCCCTATAATTTAATTCCATAAAGTAGAAGTACAGCAATTAAGGAAAGAATATTTACTTACTTATTTTCATTTATACTCATCCTTGGACCAATTTCAATGAAAGAGTCCTGGCATTATCCAGGATCTTTCTAAAGGCTCCAGTAGGCCAAGGCTGTGCTGCTTCCAGTAACATGGAATTGTAAACTGCTTTTGAGTGAGAAGTTCTTTGACGAGACTGTACTCTCAATGATACTGCTTTGCCAAAGGTGACTTTTCACTCATGGTGTAATCTTGAGCGAGCAGATTCCAGTAATACCAAGAATATTCATTTCACAGTGATAAATAGAAAAAGTTAATCTCAGAATCATTCCAATGTATTTCTAAGGTATCAGATGCCTGTTATGATCACACTATGGCATACTGTTTTTTCATACCTGACTGCCGCTTCCTGCATTAGCGAAGTAGCACCAGGAACAGACAAAGGCCACATCCTCCTGCATCTATTCTCTAGCTGTCATGTGTAATGCACTGAAACCATAGCTCCCTAACCACAACCAGGCCCTATAGAAGTTTCCATGATTTATTTACCCCAATAACTTCACATGCCCTTGCTCAGTCCACTGACAGCACATTGACAACAGTATACCACATCATTCCAATTGACTCTATCAAGTGCATGCCTTTCACCCTCCTGCATGTTCAGGCCCCAATCACTCAAAATCTTTTTTGCTGCATCCTAACATCTCCAAACTGGTCTCCCTGTTCTTGTTCCCTTCAATTCTGATGCATATACCCTCCTTATCAATCTTTCCTCACTCATTCTCTCCATATGCCCTAAACCATTTCAGCATATCTTCTTCATCTTCAACTGCGCTCTTTATATTTCCACAACTCATTCTTACACTTTCATTACTTACTCAATTCAAACCACCTCACACCACATATTATCCTCAAACATTTCAATTCCAACACATTCACCCTCCTTTGCACAGCTTTATCTATAGTCCATGCCTCACATCCATACAATACTGATGGGACTAATATACCTTCACATATACCCATTTTTAACCTATATAATGTTGGCGAGATAGCTGGTATTTAGGAAGCACATGTAGTATAAGAGAATGGAAGTTATCTTCTGGATGCCTGTGCTGAAAGGGGTTTATTCCTTGCAAACTTTTTTTCATCATGAGATGATCCACAGGTATACATGGATGAGAAATTATGGAAGAGAAGAATAAAAAGGGTTTGATTGACTATGTGACAGTGGATGAAAGGTTGAGAAAGGCTGTGCTGGATGCTAGAGTTGTGAGAGGATTCTTTGAAGACTGACA